>JABWTJ010000912.1:172500-216202 GCA_016801875.1 Solanum sitiens | reverse complement strand
GAACCGACACGTAGAATTAGGGGATCGGAGTGTCACGTTCCGACACATAGTATTAGGGGATCGGAGTGTCACGTTCCGACATATAGTATTAGGGGATCGGGTGTCACGAACCGACACGTAGAATTAGGGGATCGGAGTGTCACGTACCGACACATAGTATTAGGGGATCGGGTGTCACGAAACGACACGTAGAATTAGGGGATCGGAGTGTCACGTACCGACACATAGTAGTAGGGGATCGGAGTGTCACGTACCGACACAAGAGGAAGAAAGATAATGAATCTTGAGAGATGTTAATATACTCAATGTAATAAACCTAATTCCCAAATGAGTGTGGTATTGAGGCTTGAGTCCTCATGGATGAACTTGGTAGTACTTATTGATATTATAGTACTTGTTGCTACATGTTGAGTATTGTAGTTGATTTATGATATGAACTGATATATACTGTTTTCTATTTTGAGTTGGCCGATGATACCTACTCAGTACTTGTGTTTTGTACTGACCCCCTACTTTGTTGTTTCTTTCTTTGTTATTTGGGGAATGCAGCAAACGTACCGTCGTCTTCAACTCAGCAGCACTTCTAGCCAGTCGTCACTACACCGGATTTCAGGGTGAGCTAATGCTTCTAGCTTGGACTGGATCTTCTCTTCAATGTCTTGATGCCTTGAACTTCCGGCATTGACTAGCCTTTTATTTATTTTAGCTTCTTAGATACTTCTAGATTTGTAACTTGAGGATAGATGTTCTTGTGATGATGACTTCCAGATTTTGGGGATAATGAGTTTTAAGTCTTCCGCTTTGTATTTTGTTCAATATGTTGGGGTTTTAGATTTGTTGGTTCGCTCACATAGTAGGATAAGTGTGGGTGCCACTCGCGGCTCGATTTTGGGTCGTGACATAAAGATAAAGAAAATATAAGAAATATTAAAAACTTGTGTAAAATATTACCAAAACTTTATTTTCCTAATGAAAATAGAATATTATTTATATAGTTGAAACAGATTCAAGTGATCATAGTTATGGAGGAGTATTAAAATATAGATACGAAAATGAAAAAATAGAATATCATTGTAGATATTATTCAGGATCTTATACTGAACCACAAATAAAATGGGAAATTAATCGTAAAGAGTTATTTGCATTATATAAATGTTTATTAGCATTCGAACCATATATTGTATATAATAAATTTATTGTAAGAACAGATAATACTCAAGTAAAATGGTGGATTACAAGAAAAATAGATGATTCAGTTACAACAAAAGAAATAAGAAGATTAGTATTGAATATATTGAATTTTTCATTTACAATTGAGATTATTACAACTGACAAAAATACAATTGCAGATTATCTCTCCAGAGAAAGATACAATGAAAGAACTATTATCCATGATGACAAATCTTTGTCAAAAAATGGAAAAGATAGAAGCAGAAGTGCAAGAACTTAAAACAGCTAACAGTCAGCAGCATGACTCTAAACATGCGGAGATACGTCGTTCGGCAGACGGTAAACAGCCAGAGCTAAAAGGTGACGATGAGAAACACCTAAAAACTCAATATACTAAAAATATGTTAGTTGCAGGTATTGCAGGTACAAGTACAGGAGTTACGGAAAAAGCTACTCCAAGAAACACAAATTTAAATAACCTATTTACCAAATCATTTATTCCCAAATTCCAACAAAGTACCCCAACACCTCAAACCTCTACCTACGCAGCTAGTATTCAAAGTGATAAGAAGAGATATAATTATATCTCCCAATCATATATTGATAATATATATAAAATCCAAGCATTCTTAAATCTAAACCCCAGATCTACACAAACAAAAAACACCAATGAAAACTATATAACTCAGAAATTACAAGGATACAACAGACTTATCGCACAACCCAAAACCAGTGCAAATCTAGTAAAGACATGTTATAGTTATGGACTTTTGAGTACCGTATATACCTTCGATGGAGACGAAATTATCGGAATACCGGAATTACACAGAGCATTTATTACATTTAAGAGAATTACAAAAGGAAATTTATTTTTCATAAAATTCTATACAGCACCAGCAGAGATACTCTATGAAGAAATAAAATCTCCAATTTAAGTTATAAAAATAGGATTGACAAAAGATATGATCATACCAGAGGAGATTGAGAAGAGATACAGAAAATGATATACCTAGTTTTTATGCTAACAAAAGAATAATTGGCATATCAACTATCATACAAGAGTTAGCAAACAATTATTTAAATGGAAATGCAATATGGAGCTACTATGCTAGAGATCAAGTAATGATATACGCAAATTCAAAGGAGCTACGAAAAACAGATATGGATGAAGTACAGAAATGGATTTTATCCTTATTAAAACCTGAAGAACAACCTACTACGAGAGCATTGAAAAAACAATTTATTTCAAAAGAATTATTAACGAGATATTGCAAATTAATTGGTCACAAATACCCAGATCATTATTATTCAAAGTGTAATGGAGAAACAAATATAATTCCAGATGTAAGTTTGGAATAAGTTGAAGAAGAAGACAAGACATAGAAGATAAAGAGATAAGAACGTAAATAGTTAGTATTTTGTTTTTATGTAAAAGTTTGTAAAGTCTGTCGGCCATATTGTAAAGGCCATTTGTCGTTTTGTATAAAGGAGTGTCGGCCATATAATAAAAGTAAGGCCACTATGTAAAAGTAAAGTTGTTTGTCATTTTGCGTCGGCCGAATAATATAAGGCCATGTGTAAAGTCAAGTGTCGGCCACAGTTTTTTGGCCATATGTAGTTTGTATTATAAATAGAGGGTTCTCCCTCAGTAATAAACATCAGCTTCTCTCCATCCTCTCTCTCACAAAGAATTCTCCGCCGCTTCCCCCCTTCCTTGGTATCAGAGCTAGATAATCAAAAGAGTTAAGCTAAAAACAACAGCTATGGACAAAACAGAGCAAAGTAATCTACAAGAACAGGTATACTCGAAATCATTTATGAGTAGCTAAATTATTTTATTCCTGATAATCTTTCCTTGATTATAAGTATTTATTATGAAGTAAATAATGTTATAAGAGGATGGAGAGAAGCTGATGTTTATTACTGAGGGAGAACCCTCTATTTATAATACAAACTACATATGGCCAAAAAACTGTGGCCGACACTTGACTTTACACATGGCCTTATATTATTCGGCCGACGCAAAATGACAAACAACTTTACTTTTACATAGTGGCCTTACTTTTATTATATGGCCGACACTCCTTTATACAAAACGACAAATGGCCTTTACAATATGGCCGACAGACTTTACAAACTTTTACATAAAAACAAAATACTAACTATTTACGTTCTTATCTCTTTATCTTCTATGTCTTGTCTTCTTCTTCAACTTATTCCAAACTTACATCTGGAATTATATTTGTTTCTCCATTACACTTTGAATAATAATGATCTGGGTATTTGTGACCAATTAATTTGCAATATCTCGTTAATAATTCTTCTGAAATAAATTGTTTTTTCAATGCTCTCGTAGTAAGTTGTTCTTCAGGTTTTAATAAGGATAAAATCCATTTCTGTACTTCATCCATATCTGTTTTTCGTAGCTCCTTTGAATTTGCGTATATCATTACTTGATCTCTAGCATAGTAGCTCCATATTGCATTTCCATTTAAATAATTGTTTGCTAACTCTTGTATGATAGTTGATATGCCAATTATTCTTTTCTTAGCATAAAAACTAGGTATATCATTTTTCTGTATCTCTTCTTGTTTTTCAATCTCCTCTGGTATGATCATATCTTTTGTCAATCCTATTTTTATAACTTGAATTGGAGATTTTATTTCTTCATAGAGTATCTCTGCTGGTGCTGTATAGAATTTTATGAAAAATAAATTTCCTTTTGTAATTCTCTTAAATGTAATAAATGCTCTGTGTAATTCCGGTATTCCGATAATTTCGTCTCCATCGAAGGTATATACGGTACTCAAAAGTCCATAACTATAACATGTCTTTACTAGATTTGCACTGGTTTTGGGTTGTGCGATAAGTCTGTTGTATCCTTGTAATTTCTGAGTTATATAGTTTTCATTGGTGTTTTTTGTTTGTGTAGATCTGGGGTTTAGATTTAAGAATGCTTGGATTTTATATATATTATCAATATATGATTGGGAGATATAATTATATCTCTTCTTATCACTTTGAATACTAGCTGCGTAGGTAGAGGTTTGAGGTGTTGGGGTACTTTGTTGGAATTTGGGAATAAATGATTTGGTAAATAGGTTATTTAAATTTGTGTTTCTTGGAGTAGCTTTTTCCGTAACTCCTGTACTTGTACCTGCAATACCTGCAACTAACATATTTTTAGTATATTGAGTTTTTAGGTGTTTCTCATCGTCACCTTTTAGCTCTGGCTGTTTACCGTCTGCCGAACGACGTATCTCCGCATGTTTAGAGTCATGCTGCTGACTGTTAGATGTTTTAAGTTCTTGCACTTCTGCTTCTATCTTTTCCATTTTTTGACAAAGATTTGTCATCATGGATAATAGTTCTTTCATTGTATCTTTCTCTGGAGAGATAATCTGCAATTGTATTTTTGTCAGTTGTAATAATCTCAATTGTAAATGAAAAATTCAATATATTCAATACTAATCTTCTTATTTCTTTTGTTGTAACTGAATCATCTATTTTTCTTGTAATCCACCATTTTACTTGAGTATTATCTGTTCTTACAATAAATTTATTATATACAATATATGGTTCGAATGCTAATAAACATTTATATAATGCAAATAACTCTTTACGATTAATTTCCCATTTTATTTGTGGTTCAGTATAAGATCCTGAATAATATCTACAATGATATTCTATTTTTTCATTTTCGTATCTATATTTTAATACTCCTCCATAACTATGATCACTTGAATCTGTTTCAACTATATAAATAAATATTCTATTTTCATTAGGAAAATAAAGTTTTGGTAATATTTTACACAAGTTTTTAATATTTCTTATATTTTCTTTATCTTTATTATCAAAATAATATTCAACATCTTTTTTAAGTTTTTTATGTAGAGGTTTCAAGTATTCTGCTAGTCTTGGTATATATTCTCGTACTTGGTTTACTAATCCTAAAAAGGATTGTAATTTCTTTTTTGTATCTATACTTTCATCCAAATTAATTATTTTCTGTATTATATGCGTTTGCATCTTTATGCCATTTTTATCTATTTGTATTCCTAAAAATTCTATTTGAGATTTCATAATTTCTGATTTCTTCTTACTTAAGCTTATTCCAGAATGTTTAACTATATGTATAAACTTTTCTAATAACTTAATATGATCATCTTGTATTCTGGAAAATAATAATATATCATCTATATATACAATACAATTTTCTAGTTGATTAAAATAACTATCCATAAAATGTTGATATCTACCTGGTGCATTTTTATATCCAAAGGGTAAAACGTTCCATTCATAGTATCCTTGTGGTACTGTAAATGCAGTTAATTGTTTTGATTTATCTTCTAGTTTTAGATGATAAAAACCTGATTTACAATCAAATTTACTAAAGTAATTATATCCTTGTATTTGTCTTATTTTTAATATCTTGTTTGGTATTGGATAATTATAAGTTTTAGTTTTGGCATTTAGATTACGATAATCTATCACCATTCTACTTTTTCCTCTTTTTTGTTCATTATGATTATTAACTATAAAAGCGGGGCTAGTATGTTTACTATTAGTTTCTTGTATATAATTGTTTTTTAATAATTCTTCTATATGCATTTTGAATTCATTTAAATCATCAAAAATATATTTTAATGGTTTTTGTGTTATTAAACTATTTTCATCTATTAATTCTATTTTTATTGTTGTCTTATGTTTTTCCCAACCTTTTAAGGGATTATCACTATATAAAAGTTCTAATTGTTCATTTATTAATTTAATCTTATCTATTGTAAATATAATAATTTCAAATTGATTAATTTCTTTTTTATTTATATTTTCCATTTCTTGATTTATCTTTTCACTACCTTTGATCCATTCTTTTATTTTTCTTTATTTATTATTTACTCTTTTTGCTCCTATTTTATATCCACATGGTGTAGTAAACCACCAATGTGTTTTAGTTATAATATGTGGGTATAATTTATCTAAGAAAGGCATTCCTAATAGCATATCTTTTGTTTTACAATCAAAACTATACATTTCTTCTATTATTAATATTTTATCCCATATTTGTATCTTTATATTTTTTGCTCGATAACTAATCATACTACTTTCATTGTTAAATCCAGTTACTACCATAGGTGTTTTAAGTTTTTCCCATTTTTCTTCGGGTAAGCAATTATATTTACATATATTAGTTTCTGCTCCTGTATCTATCATAGGTGTATAATATCTATTATAATATCCTTCTACGATAATTTTTGCAAGTATATAAATTTTCATTTATTTTACTCTTTGTATAATTATTTTCTTATTCTGACATGTGAGTATTAGTTTATTATCTTTTATTTTATATGGTATAAATTGTTCTAACCATCTTAGTCCTAAAGTTATATTCTGTTCACCTTGATAAATTTTAAATGGTATTAACAAGTTTATTCCTCCTATAATTATTTCTTTTTCTACTAATTCTTCACTTATTATTATTTCATTAGGTAATCCAGGGCATATATGTCCTGTTTTTATAAGTTCTTCTTCTAAGACTAATTCTCTGATTATGTAATTTTCTTCTTGACCAGTATTTATTAGTATTTTATGTTTTTTATCATTAATTATTCCAGCTATAAAATAATAGTTTATTGTTTCTTCTTCTGTATTTGATATTTCAGGGAAATCATATTTTCTTTTTGATGTACTTGCTTTTGATGAAGCAGTTCTTTTTAATATACTTGAAGTATTTAGTCTTTCTTTTACTATTTATAGATCTTCTTCTATATCCATTTCTTTATAACTGTAATCATTATTGTCTATTATTTTAATAACCTGATCAAAAGGATTTTCTATTTTTATTCTATCTATTTTATTTTCTGCCATTACTTTATGTTTAGTTGTTAATATATATAAGTTTTTACATCTTGCTGTAAATATTTTACTTCCTGGTTCTAACTCAATTCCTGATAGTTTCCAATATAGAACTAATGATTTATCTATATTTTTATCTGTTAATGCTATTGAATAATTCGCACTTATTATAAATTTAAATTTTTGATATTTTAAGTTTCCTTTTATAGCACTTATTACGCTTTTTTCTATTGGATGTATAATTCTATCATCTGCTAAATATATTTCTATAGGTGTATCTATTCCTTCTCTAAAACATGCCTTTATTAGTATCTCTGTTCCTCCTAAATGTACGTATTTTATAGGTGTTTTTGCTTTTATATGTTGTATCTCTTGATTTATCATCCTTTTATTTAATATAGGTATTTGTGCTTTACCTTTGATATATTTACAATCAACAATATGTTCTTTTTGACTAACTACATAATATTCTTCGTTATTCCTTTTAAACCAATTTTTTAAAGTTGGTATTTTTAATACTTTTTGTACACTTAAATCTAATTCTTTATTTTTTATTTGTTGGAAAATTTTATTATCAAATATTATTTTTTGTTCTACTGATTCTTCATCATGATATTCTTCTTTAGATATTACTCTTATATTTTCTTCAGTCATTTTCTTCGATGTCATTATTTAATTCCATATCTTCAATTTCATAATCATTTTCTATATCTGAAATTTCATATATACTATCATTGTCTTCTAATTCATAGTCTAAATAATCTATTTGCATATATTTATATTCATCTAAAATTAATTCTGCAATTTGTTTTCTCTTTATATTTTTAGGTAATTTACAATCTTTAGCTAAATGTCCTAACTTGCCACAATTGTAACAATTACAATTTGACAATGCTTTCTTTGGTCTAATAGGTCCTTTTTGCTTATAGTTTTTTACAAAATATCGTTTTCTAGGTTTTTTATATTTATATTTAGTTTTTGTTTTTCTATATTTTTTATTTTTTCTATAATATTTATCTCTGCAACCAAATTGGGGTGCTACTTTGTTTTTACAGCATGCTAGATTTTTTATTAATACTTTTTCCATTTTTAACTTTTCTTTTTGATTTTCACATAGCTGAATAAACCATTGTTGTAAGAATTTTATTCTAGATCCTAAAGTATCAGTCATTTCTTCATTATTCCAATCTTTTATTATATTGGTACTAAATGGTTCTGGTAATTTTGTGAAATATAGATTCTTTATTTCTTTTGCCTCGTTTATATCATATTGTGCTTTATAATAATATTCTTTAAATGCGCATGTATATTCTTCTATGTAACACATATTACATATTGCTAATTTTGACATTAATTGTCTATTTATAATTTTTTGTCTATTTTGTTCTTTTATATCTGTGGTCATACTTCCAAATTCATTTCTTATTGCTAATTCATATTTTTCTAATATTTCTATATTAGATGTTGTTGTTGATCCATCTAGTTTTTTATCACTTCTTAAAGCTGCTTTACTCTCTAATGGTAAATTTTCTAGCCATAATTTTGTTGTTCCTATTAAGGTTCTTTCTATATATCCTGGTGTATCCTTTATTGTTATTTTATTATCTACTAATTGTTTAGATAAATTTCCTATCCATAATAAGATTACCTTATTAATATCTGTAACACAATCTAAATCTAAAAAGTTAATTTGTTCTATATCTGATTTAGGTTTCCATTGTTTATTTAATCTACTATTCCATATTACATTTGTTCTATCTGAATTTTCATAGTTTTCTGTATAATAAGTTGGTATTGATGTTCTAGGATTATGTCTAGGACTATTATCAGGAGTTTTAACTCTTGATGTTCCTGGTTTATTTACTTTATTTGTATTTATTTCTAATTTTTTCAAATTATTTGTTTGTTCTAAAATTTCTGTATAAGTTTCACTTATATCACTTATTTCGGAATTTTTATCATTTGTATCTGATTCATGTGTTTCATCATTTATTTCATTTATTTCAATATCTTCTTTTTCATTTAATATTTGTTTCATTTCATTTATTTCATTAGCTAATTCTAATTGTTTATCTAGTTCTGCTTCTTTTCTTAGTTGTTTTTCTTTCTGTTTGTTTTCATATAGCAATTTTAAATAAGCTAATTCTTTTTCTAATTCTTCTATTTTATTATTTTTGGTTTCTTCAATTTTCTTTATTTCTTGTTTTGCTACTTTTCGTATTTCTTCAATTTCTTTAGCTTTATCTATGTCTTCATTTTCTTTCGTGATTCTAATCATAGCAGTTAAACTATCTTCTAATTTTGCTGTCTCTCTTTCTAGCATTAAATATAGTCTATCTCCTATTTTTTTATATCTTCTTCCTAAGTTAGAAAATACAATTTTTATTGTTATACCTTCGTAATTTTCATACGTTTTTTCATCTACTGCAAATTCCTCTTTATTCATTATATTCGTTGTTATAATATATATCATGTTGTATTTTATATTCTAAACTGTTTATTTTTATTTCTAAATCAAATAAATTTTTCTTTTGTATTAGTATAGATTTACTACATACTCCTGCAAATATATTCTCTATTAATCTTTCTTTCATAAATTCATATGTATTTTTTAATTCATTTAATTTTTCTATCAGTTGTTGTTTATATATTCTTTTATCCATGTTTATTTTTAATAAAATATTTGTTCATAATATTCTTTCTTTATTATATTTAATCTCTGTATTTCTTTAGCATTTGTTTCTATATATTCTAAATATTCTTCTTCACGAAGATATATGTATTTGTTGACATTTTCAATTAATAATTTCTCTTCTAGATCAATCTTTTCTTTAGTTTCTTTCCATAACCTCAAATATCTATAATTTATCATTGATCTCTATATAAATCTATATCGTCAAATAAATAGTCAATATCAAAATCATCATTAACTATCAGCTCAGATCAACCTACGGTTGTTTCTTCAATTATTTCATAAGTAATTAATTTATCATAAATTATTCTACGTATATCAGCATCAATATCTTTCAATATGTAAAACAATAATATCATATAATTATTATCATTATCTAGCAAATAAGTAGGCATCTTTATCATTTTTTCACTAAAGTTTTATTCCTTCTAACCTTTTCTAAATTATACTTATTTATTATGAAGTAAATAATGTTATAATAGTCATCTCTAGAAGGTTTGCTATGGAGATATTCTGCGAGTAGGTAAGCCCAGACTATGCCATCCTAAGGTGGAAACCGGTAGGCAAGGAGGCCGTTCAGGGGAGTACACAGTGTTGAGGCGCTGTTAGGGTAGCTTATAAACCTAGTATGATAAGTTGCTAATGTAGTAGTTATGGAAGGAAGTATGTAGCTTAAAATTTATGTACAACCGCCATAACTCGCATTAATAGTTTGTTATATTGTGGTATGTATGATGGACATTATAGAAGAGATTTATTGTATGCGCAACTAATGTTTATTAAATATTAATTATACATGGTTATTAAGCCAAGTGGGAGAATGTAAGAATTATTATTATTATTAATAATAATTTCTTACTTATGACCCAAGTTTACTTGTAACCCAAGTAATATCATAAATAGTATTCAACAAGGAATAAATTTTGTCCGTACATTGGTTACTTGATGGACGTACCAGATTAAGTCATAACCTCTATAAATTGATTCTCCCTCCACCCATTAGGGTCATCACATATTCTCTACAATAATTCCATCGCTGACGGTTGTAATAACATAAAGTTAGGGCAAGGAGGTGGAAACCAATTTACAACTAACACTTCCGCTTTTCTCTGTGATAATGTCTTCCTCATCAGGTATGTGTCCCTAACGATTTCTATGTAAGATTATCGTGTTCAAGATCCTGATATTATGTATTCAAACATTTAATCTTACAGTAGTACCTATCATGATATCTTTAGACCTAAAATGGCTAATTGAGAATCTCCGAGTATTTTTAATTGAATAATAACAATGTCAATGAAAGGTAATTTAAGTGCTTTACAACTTTGGTACAAGTAACAAGTGAGATTTTGAGGCCAAATTCATTTGAGTCACATGAAATTAGCTTAAAAGTTGCAAAATGATTGAAAAAGTATATTTTGGTGTTATATTATTTTTCTTCGCATGAATTGGAGTAGGTAATAATTGCATCTTACATGTTCTATGATTGGATTTGGCTTCATGAATCAGACTTGAATAAGATGAGTTTTCGAAGACTCTGTCTTACAGGTTCATGTCCAGCTTTATGGATAATTAATTAGCGACTTATAATGCTTCATTTGATAATTTTATCTGTCATATCCTACAGATTCATGTAAGATATTATAATTTATGACCAAAGAATTGTGCGAGCATGTTAAATTCTTTCTGATTAAATTATAGAAAGAAAGGGGCATAACTTTATATATATATTTTGTACTTCTATAAAGTTAGTTCTACATTTTCTGGATATTAGTTTTGTTTTTCATAGTATGTAATATGTGGAATACGGATGCAACAATCCTTATATTTGTTCTCTTTTAATTTTTAAACTTCCTAATGCGTTCAACCATTTTCTCAGGAGTTCAATCTACATTACTGCTATGCATAGAAGATAAGCGAGTCACTAAGCTTGTAGTTTGCCATAGATTGTTCATTAAAATTTTTGTATGATTTATACATCATTAAATCCTTGAACTAATATATATATATATATATATTATTTGTAGTCGGAAGAGTTTTGAGTCATTGTGATTGAAAAATATGTTCCGTACTTTGCAATTAGTACTTTGGATCCTTGCTTGTTTATTGATAATTATAGTGTACAGTGAGAGAAGGTGACATAAAAACATTCACGTTATAGAGTCTGAACAATCAACAGATAAAATCATGAGAAATGATTATTTACTTTGATTTTACATACTCCAATTTCAAGCCTTTATGAACAATTGCACATATTTGTTTCAGGCCTTGAAATTATACATCCTTTCCCTTAAAAAAGAACCACATTACTCTGTTTTGTGTACTTGTAATAGTTAGTGACTAATTATGGTGTTATGTCTGCATAGTTGTTCTTCAGAAAAAAAATTATAATGTTAGTAGGAGAAATTTGCATGCACCTTAGTTAATGGAAATATTTGATCAAACTAAGTCATTATTTAAATCAATTTATCAAAATAATACGTTTTTATTTTTTTTTACAAAACTAGTATAAACGTACTTCTGAGTAACGTTTTAGGGTATTTTTATTTTAAAATTTTAACGGACAAAAAGCTGACTGGATGACGACGTTAATGAATAAACGTGACTGTGAGTAACATTTTAGGTGTAAAACGTTACTCACAAGTACGTTTATGGAGAATCCAATCACGGGTCCCTGACTCCAATCCTGCAAAGGCGGAATCAAATCATGTACTGTAAAACGTTACTCAGAGTAACGTTTTACACCTAACATATTCATGTGAGTAACATTTCTTAAGAATCCAATCACGGGCCTTCGACTCCTGCAAATTTAGAATCGAATCCTGCATATTTAGCTATAAAACGTTACTCATAGTAACGTTTTACCTTTAAAACGTGACTATTAGTTACAACACTCTGTTAAAGTCATATTCTTTCATTTTTTAAACTGACCAAAGTGACTATAAATAAATGTTGTTGGCATGTTCCAACATAATGCAGCAAAACTTTTACTTGTGTGGCCAATTTTTATAATAATATTCACAAAACTTCATCAGGTTTGAATTAAATAAGTCAAGTTTATCATAGTTTTTTAAATTCCTACTATAACTTTAAAATTATTTTTCTAATTTATTAATATTATTTAGAAAATATCTTATTTTTATGTGTAGGATAAAGATGACGAGCTTTGAACATAATGTGATGGTTGCTTTGTATTGGGGTGGCGAAATAATTACGGATATGAACGGATTTAGGTATACTGAATGTGCTAGAACGATTATTAGCATGTCTACCTCAACTAACTATGTTGAATTAGTTGGACTGTTGCATGAGAAAATGGGAACAAATAGTGAAAATATTCATATAGATATTTCTGGAAAATATCCATGTTCAATTCAAGGTAACAATATAAGGTTCATTGAGTTTAAAATTGAGAATGACCAATCTCTATTACAATTTCTTTTCATACCTCAAACATTTGCGAATAAGATTGATATAAATGTTTTGGAGATGTATGTAAAGACCAAATCAACACATCAAAATGTTCTATTTCTTAGTAGTCATCATGGTTATCACATGAATTTATTGGCTCAAAATTATGGCTTTACGACGACCAATCAATCTCATGTTGTAGAACCAGTTGTTCAACCACCATTCTAACAATTGTTGATGCACGGTCATCGATCATTTGGTCAAGGCTCAAGTAGTCAAATGCATATTGATAATAGTCACAGTGAATACGATGCCAGGTAAACAACAAATCTATATTTTACTGAATTTTAGTGTCACGAGTTAATAAGATAATTACTTGTAAGTCCTCGCCTCGTGAATTATCCTTTGCTCTTTTTTTTTGTTATCGCAGGTTCTTTGTTACCTTTTGTTTTTTTCTTTATGCCATGCTGGTTAAGATGGTGACTTCCTGGCAAGTAAGAATAATTTTTCAATTATTCAACCAAAAAAAAGCGATTTTGTCAAGGAAATAATGTAAAGATTTCAAAATACCAGTCCCACAAAGCTTAGGAAAAATTGTACGCTTCTTCTTCACTGTCGGTTCACCACCTCCACTTGCATTTTCGAAATGAATCATTACCATCCAATTCATCATTAGCATCATCCAACTCATTACCTTCTTTATCGATGTTGGAGTCCTCTAAGTTATTCATGGCATCGGGGGTTTCCATGGGCATTGACACAGAAGACGAGGTAAAATTTGGAATATTTTCAAAATGTTGAGGCTGATAACTACCAAAGACATTCTCAAGTGACGAAAGACTTGGATCCCTTGATATTTGTGGCGTCATATATGGGGCAATCTCAGTATTTATTGGTTGATATGTCATACCTGATTCTCCAGGAATGACTTCTTGAGTGTGGCCCCTCGAAGTGGAACCAATATCACAAGTTGCTTGATCATCTTCTGAGGCAACTTCGTCCATTTCAACAGGAACTCGTCCTCTCTCAACAGCACGTGCCCTCCTACCAGCAACACCACCTTTTCCTCGCCTACGAACAGAGGGATGTAAATGGTCAGCTTGTACATCATCTCTTCTATAATCGTCATGTACAGTAATCCTATCAGCCTCGTGCACATATGTCAAACATCTTTCTCCTTCATTCCGCACCATTGCCCGAAACATGTAAAAATCCTCCATTGATGGTTGATTACCGAGTGATTTTGCTTTATCAATCATCAAATGAATACAACGCACCGGCGTAGCCTACATAATTTATTAAACATATGTTTGAATATTTGATTCTAATTGTCAAACTCCTGCACAAAAAATTAGTTAGATTCGAAGTCATCCTGAAATACAAAACAGAGAATTAGTTGAGAATATTCTATGAAAGTTGCCAGACAAATGTTTAACAGAAGTAATAGTTACCATTGTCTCATATGCTGTTGAGTTTGACACATAACCTTGTTGTTGTTGAGGACGCAAAGCAGGATTATCAATAACTAGACGAGTAATGTGTCTGAACCAAATGAGGTAAGGGTCATCATATCAAAGTGGTTCACGATTGATTGGTGCATCACAAATATATTGAAGTCGTTGGTTCCAAAGAGGCAGCCATTGTACATGCTCCAACTACCAATCGGTATTTGGTCGTCCTCGACGATCATGGTGAAAATGTGTTGAGTCAAATGGAAATGGAGTTGGTATCATTTGTTTCAATACAAATTGCCTCATAACTCAATCAGGCAAGTGAACCTCGACGACATCCCAACAAAAAATTGGAACTCTAGCACGCCATATATCTCGTCCAATGTGACAATAGTCGGGAAGACTCTCAATTAACTCATCAAAATATGGTTCCTAAATAAACTAGACGAAAAGAAAATTCAAATGAGTTTCAACTTCAATATACATGATAATTAAAATAACGCTAATATTATATTGTACCTGATCATCTGTCATGGAATCAAGTGCATCCCTAAACACTTTCAATACATGCTTACTAGTGTCGGTCCAACTAAAATGTGCGAACCATCTAGTAGCGTATGGACCCCTAGGTAAACTAGCTGGAAAAATATTTCGAATGTCCCTTTGTGCTATCACCTGGGGTCTGAGCACAGTAACTCTCTCCCATGCCCAAATCCAAACATAATATATATAAAATTAGTTAACTAAACAACAAGAATATTAATGAATAATCTATGTTGTTATTAAGTATACCTGAAGTAGTGGTAGAAATCCCGCTATCTCGTTTTGGTTACTTTGTGAGGCCTTACAGAGAAAACGATACAAGCACGCTAAGGTCGCACTACCCCAACTATAAGACCCAATTGCATTGACGTCCTCAAGCATAGGAAGGTACATAAGCTTTAAAAAAACTGCCAGATGTATCAGCCATCATCATACCAGCAATCATCCAAAACATGTAACACCTAGCCTTTTGATTGATCATATCTTGTGTTGCCATGTCCGACGATAATGATTGTCCTAACATGTGCGCATTAAGTGCAGAGACCTTAAGACTATTACGGTTGAAGTCTTGAGCCTGTGGGATAAAACCTAATAACCTTTGACAAATATCTTGCCAATCTTCTACAGTCTTCGTTGTCTCATTACCAAGTACAGGATCACCATTCACGGGTAAGTCATACAATACCTCTACATCTTGCAATGTGATAGTTGCCTCACCTGTCCTAAAGTGAAATATATGCGTCTCAGGACGCCATCTCTCAACTAGTGAAGTGATCAAACTATGATCAATCATAGGCCGATGAGACCTATAAACACCGTTCAATCCAGATAATTGAATCACTTCTAATACTCGAGGAGGGATGGGATGTTTCTTTACAAGGTCCCAACATTTACCATCACACCACCTTGTATTTAATATCATATTAACACTTCCATCCCATATATCCCGTGATCTATGGGTGAGTTGTTCAGTTAATACTGATGATTCAAGTGGACCAGGAGTTGGTATTGCGTTGTTACCCGTCATACTACTACCTATGAAATTCTACGTAGTGAAAATAAATATGTTAGGCTGATGTTAACCTAAAAAAATGGAAGAGGCAAAACAGAATGACTGAAAAACGCAATACTTTAGGTGCACTTTTGATAATTAACTCATTTTAATACTACAACCTTTTACTTTCTGGTTGCAATTTAGGCATCCATTTCACAATTTTTAGGAAATAATGTGTACTTTTTCTATAATAAAAACAAGTAAATTTTATTTCCAATGATCTGTCTTATATGGACCTTTTGATTCCATTATATTCTAAACCAACTCCACATTTATTCTAAGAAATTGTCTTTGACATAACTTCCTCCATATGGTTTTAAGTTTACCTTCTCTTCTTTCTATAAATGTTCAAGCATTGGATTACCTCACCTACATTCCGATACATATTAGAGGTCCAAGTTGGACAAGATCAAACTATCTCAGGCGTTCTCTCTTTTTTCTTTTAATCAAGTAAAGTGAGGTGCGCTCATTAATCTACATCTGTGGGATGCTGATAAAAACAGTAGCTGAGCAAAAATATTAGCTCCTGTACATGATTTATTTGACGACTTGATCTCTAAATATAATCAAATGGCTAATAAAATAAATGAATTAAGAGTAAGTAGATTTCTGTGTATAGACCAACAGAAAGGTCACTAAAAATCTGCAACTACTTAATATTTACTAGAAAAATCAATTTTGATACTTGAGTACATTTAGGTAGTTAAAGAAGGTTTTGATTCTACAAATAGTGTTATATAAATGGGATAAAGAAAACACCAAACTCTGGCTCCTCTCTGTTGAACCAAAGAGTCGACTGGTAGTTGTTGAAAAAACAGTTTGATATTTCATGCTATACAATATTGCCCGTCCTCTGCTAAAAATATAAAATCACAAAAGAAAGATGATCCATCACGATACTAAAAAAATAAAATCAAAAAAGTAGAAAACCATTGCATTGCTAAATACAAAAAAATCACCTGCAATCAAAAGAATGATTGATCCACCACTATTCTAAGCCCTCTAGTAACAAGAAGAATCGAAAAACGGAGTTGTGAGGGATGAAAATTTCTGAAAGGCTGGTACCATAAGGGTTTTACTGCTTGAGGTAAATGAAATCGAAATTGGGGCATAAATAATTAAGGCAATTAAAACGGCACCGTTTATTTGAGTGGGT
Source organism: Solanum sitiens (assembly GCA_016801875.1). Classification (NCBI taxonomy): domain Eukaryota; kingdom Viridiplantae; phylum Streptophyta; class Magnoliopsida; order Solanales; family Solanaceae; genus Solanum; species Solanum sitiens. Next base: position 198,869 of record JABWTJ010000912.1, on the reverse strand, counting down.
TGAAAATATTTTGATATGGGCCTAGGTTACGTATTTTTTCTAAAACGTTATTCAGGATAACGTTTATTCATTTAACGTTTCCACTTCCGTCAATTTTCATCCGTTAAAATTTTAAAATAAAATTACCCTAAAACGTTACTCAGAAATACGTTTATACTAGTTTTGTAAAAAAAAACATATTATTTTGGTAAATTGATTTAAATAATGACTTAGTTTGGTAAAAAATTCTTAGTTTATGCGCTATTTGCATGAATCCACAGAGAAGGATTTAACCTATCTTTTGTGGTTTTATTTTTTTACTTTTCTTTTTGTTATTTAGACAAGAGAGATTTAAGGCTTAAAAACATTTTGTCTATCAAAAATTGACAAATTCTAAATTTTAATCGTTAAAATATTTATGCATATATAAATTTTGATTAAAAATATTATAACTTATAAATTCTATATACTTTAATATAAAAATTCTATATACTTTCATATAAATTTGTTAAAAATATTATAAACTCAATATATTAATATAATTTTTAAATTTGAATTTACATGGACAAGAAAATAAATTATTCAAAAAAAAAAATGAGCCCAAAACACTTCTAGGATTGGATATTTCAAGGCAGACTAGTACAAATACACATAAACGACTAATAATTTAGCGTTGTCTTTTCTGTTTCACATATTTGTTGCTTTTAGTGTAATATTTTTTAATGAAATAAAGCTTTCAATAATATTAAACTAACAATTAATTTTAGTTAATACGATATTAGTCATGTGTTAGCAATACGTTATCTTAGATTTTATCGTAAGAACTTTATTATTAATCTCAAAAATTGAGTTAACTGATTCAAAGAACTAAAATATTTTGGTAAAAGGTAAATAGTTTTTCTTTTTAAAAAAAAATGAAACTTTTTTTTTACTACCTTCAATATTATTTTAAGTGAAAATAAAATATTTTTTGGGATCTAAAACAAATGTTTTTCTAGATTTATCACTTCATTGGGATTAAATTCCATGTTTACCATATGCTGAAAAAATTCAAGCGTTTCGAAGACAAATCCCTTGATTGTAGAAGTCCATGAAACAATATTTTTGTCTTCCATTGCATCAAAAGGCCATGGTGTAACACAAGTTAATTACCCGATGTTAAATAAATAACGCACTAAGTAGAATCCCACAAATTGAAGTTTGAACGATATACTAAATAAATGTACGTCAACTAAAGCAACACAACAACTATATTGTTTAATAATTTAAACATGCATGCTTCACCAGCCACCACAGACTTTCTTCTCTTGGATACATCCAATAAATAAGCTAAAGTAATACATACTTTGAGATAGAGGGAGTAAAGCATATCGTTTTCAATGCAAAAATTGTTCATTGTTTTATATATCTAAGGAAAAACAATTTATGCATTCATATGCACCATGATGTTCTTGAAAGTATTAAGTTCACACCACAACAAATAAAGAATTTTGCAGTAATTATTTAATGGCAATTGTATAAGTTTTGCTGTACTACATTTAGAGACAATAATAAATATGGATAATTAAAACATATCAGTCAATATAAATATTGCTAAACGTTTTAGAGATTTTAAATACAATGACATTAACTCAATTATCACTACATGTTTTTAGGACAATAAGTATTGCTGCTAAAATAAAAATTTATTGCCACTAACGATCCTTTTGAAGTTGAAGTTTTTGTGCTTGACATTCACTTAAGCAAATTAAAGTAAATTTTTTTAAAAAAACATATACAAAAATTTATAAGATGTTACCCAAACAAATGAAATCCTAGAAAAATAATACACTATATCAAAATGTACCATTATTCAAGGACCACATAGTCTCCATAATACTAGGCCAAATGCTATATATAACACTCTCTTTGAATCGCAAAAAAGACTTGACAGATGAAATAAGATCAGATCATTATGAATTCTGCACCTCCTCTTGGGCATGGTCAAGGGCAACACATCAATAGACCACCATTATTTAATGGAGAATACTACTCTTGGTGGAAGACAAGGATGGAAGACTTCATTCAAGCTGAAGATTACGAACTATGGGTTAGAATTACTAATGTACCATTAATTTCTACTATTACTGATAGTGAAGGGAATAAGGTATCTAAACCCACAGAAAAATACGAAGAAGATGACTACAAGATGCTAGGGAAGAATGCAAAAGCTAAGTGCATTCTCGTATGTGGACTAGGACCTGATGAGTTTAACCGCATCTCTAGTTGTACCTCTGCAAAACAAATATGGAACACTTTACAAAACGCTAACGAAGGTACAACTCAAGTTCGTAAATTCAGAATTTCCAGACTTTGTTCTGAATATGAAGCCTTCAAGATGAAATCTGGAGAATCACTTCAAGATATGATCACCAGATTTACCACTGTTGTAAACGAGTAAATATCCTTGGGCAAAGTATACACCACTGAGGAACTGGTAGACAAAGTACTAAGGACTCTGCCTAGATCATGGGAAATAAAAGTTACTGCAATCAGAGAAGCCAAGGATCTAACCAATATGACTTTGGATGAATTAGTAGGAAATCTCAAAACTTATGAGATGAATGTTGACAAAAGAGGTGAAGGAAACAAAGATAAAATTTTTGGATTTAAAGAAACTGAAAGTGATGAATCAGATACAGATGATGATGATTTGGCACTGATTATAAGAAACTTCAAGAAATTCTTAAAAAGGGGACTGAATTCTGGAAACAAAACACCACCTACGAAAGAAAAAATTACTGAGAAACCACAAGACGGAGGTTGTTTCAAATGTGGTCAAACAGATCACCAAATTAAGGATTGTCCTATGTGGGAAGTAGAATGGAAAAAGGGAAGAGCTGAAAAAGAGAAGAAGGAACTTCTCAACAAAAAGAGAAACAAAGAAAAGGAACAAGCAATGTATGCATCTTGGGGAACAGGTTCGGAAATGTATGACGAAGATGATGAGGACCTCGTTTTGATGGCCATAGAAGAATCGGAAACTGAACCGGAATCAGACTCTGAAGGAATGGAGGTAAATCTTTTTTATTTAAAAGATAAACTAGTAAAGTTCTCTAAGAAAAAACTATCCTTCTTATTACTCACTTCCATGGATACAATTCAAAACTAGTTAAAACCAAGAATCAATTGATTGCTTCCATGACTAGTTTAAAGTTTGAGTATAATGATCTTGAAAAAGTTAATTCTGATCTCAACAAAGAAATCAACTCCTAAAGGAACAGGTAAAAAAACTTGATTCCTGCACTTTGGCTCTCAAATCTGAAATTCAGAAACAAAATGTTACTGGGAATGAAAAAAAAATTAGTGGTGACCAAGATCTAATGAGGTTAAACAATGAACTATCTTTTGAAAGAGAAAATTCTAGGAGAATGAATCTTGAATTGTCTAGGATAAAAGTTGATCTGGAAAGAGCTAATAAATGGACAAAATCTTCCACGATAGTAACACATCTAGGTAACAATACTCGGAACATAAGAACTGAAATAGGATATGAACAACTTATGATTGAAAATTCTTTGTTATGTATTATTTGTGGTAACTCAGGCCACTCTAAGGAAAATTGTCTGAAATACCGAGTTAGTGTAGAAAATAAAGCAAGAGAAACTTATAAAACTGTTCAAAGGAACAGGTATACTCAAAGGAAAAATAATTTGCCTAAGTGGGCTTATAGAGATCTTATTCATCCTTTTTATCAATATAAATAACCCAAGCTAGTCTGGGTTCCTAAATCTAACCTTTGAATTTGCAGGAAAAGTGAGAGGAAGCAGGCAACATTCACCAATTGAACATGTTGTTTCAGATGCATGATTGAAATTAGAAAAAAAATTCCTCTCACTTGAAAAAAAAAAAAGAATGGATGAAGAACATTGACTAAAAAAAAAGGTTGAAAAAAATAAATAAAAATAGGAAAGGGAAAGACTGAAGAAGCATGTGAAAGGAACATGTCCAACCTATGCAGTATCTAACAGTTATGCGCACTCAGATGATCAATCAATTAAAAATATGGTCAGCCAAGGAAAACACTTTCAAAAGGAAAAATATGAACATTGCGCATACTGCCCTCTAATCTTGAATTCTATGCTCAGTTTTGTACACTAAGTTGTATGTCTCTATACCACTTTTAAAGTCATGCTACTCATGCACTATAACATTGTACTTGCATCTAGCACAGGAGAGAGACTTAGTAAAATTGAAGCAAAATTCAGCATTATCCAGAGATCTAAGGTATGTGCACTATAATTATTCATAATTAAATATAAAATCAATGCACTTGAACCTATTTCTTCCACTTGTCCCAAAAGATATTCATGACCTAAATACTACCAAAACAAATATCTTCTTAAAAAATCTTATCCCAATGTGATGGTCTATGGTTGAGATGAATTTGATGGAGGACACCTCTACTTTGGCGCCTTATAAATATAGATTAAGAAAGTAGAGTATGCTGTTTCTTAGGGGGAATCTTTTGTATTTAGCAAAGTCTTGGAGGATTTACATTGTGAGGGGGAATATTTTGGGGACCCTACACTTGAACAATGTTCACTTGTTAGGCTCAACTTGGGTGCATCTAGTGAGGGGGATGAGAGACTCATATGTTTGAACCTAGTTCTCCTATTGGGAACCATATAAACTGGATTTTCAGATTGATGTCAAAAAGTATTATAGTTGGTGCTGCACCTGATAGTACACGTCCAGGGAACAGATTGAGAGAACGTGTTCCTTTACAAGTGATATTCAAGAAAATTTGTTCCTTTTACTGACTCTATTGAAATTAAAGATGAGTGAACTATTATTTCTGCAGAGGGAACATGATTGATTGAACAAGTTCCTTAAAAGTGATATAAAAAAAAGATTGAGCGTGCATAGACCAAGGTTCCCTTTGAAATTGAGAAGGCTGTTAATCTTGTTAATTCAAAAGATATCTTTGCTACTGAAAAACGAATTTTATTTATCCTCCCATCTTTTGATATTACCTAGGCACTCTAGCCTTTGACTTCCCAATTTTTTTTCTCATCACAAGTGCTTGATTATATCTTTAATTTTGATTACATTTGTGGTGTATATGCTTTTTGATTAATGTTAATGTTGGGTTTGAGTTTCAGGTTCATGTCTATCTCATATGTTTGTGCAAACGCTTTGTTATAGCTAACTGAGTTCTTAATTTTTTAAGTGTGTGATAGCCAGTAGCCATGAATATCGAATTTGCTTCTCTTAGTATGGTGTATGCCTTCACAGTGTTTTATTTTTGCCTGATGTCAAAAGGGGGAAGCAACTTGTATTATTTACTTACCTGTTAGTTACAAGCAGTTGAATTTGCCATAGGACAAAAAGGGGGAATTTGTTAAATCTATGTGTTTTGAACTATGGTAAATTCCATGAAGAACAGGTAGTAAAAACGTGGTCCAGCAATTCAGCAATTTTGTTTTCAACAGGTTTTCAGCAAAGTTATTTAAGGAAAGTTAAAGTAATTATTTCTGAGGCGATGGCTAACTTATGAAGGAAAACGTGTTTTCTTAATTAAAAAGGAAAGCAGTTGCTGCAATAGTTTATGTCCGAGTCAAATACATAATAGGAGCTTTACGAGAAGTTCGATTTTGAGTATAACTTCTATTGAGGAAGTTGTGTTGAAGAAGTCGAGAAGGAGAAGGAGTCCAACATAGACGAGGATTTCAATTAAACAAGGTTTCATTGCGGCGAAGACAAAAGTTCGAATTGACGGCTTAGTACAAGTTCAACAACGCAGAAATCTATTTAAGGAAATATGTTTTCTTATTTAAATAAGGAAAGTTTTCTTATTTAAATAAGGAAAGTGTGCTTAAAATATGTTGAGTTCAACAAAGATTTGTTGAAGTTGATATGCAGTATTTGTAGCTAGAAATCCATGTAGAGGTCAACAAGGATTTGGAGATGGCAAATACAAGTTGAATTCTACAAGGATTCGTTGAAGTTCTGATCTATAAATAGGGAGCTATTTGCATCAGAAAAAATTGCGCACTTACACAGAGAGAAGATCAAAACACGATCAAGAGGTTTGAGAGAGTTTTGAGATTTATTGGGAGTGTTGCAATTTGTGAGGAAAAATTGTAAGAATGTATTCAAGAGTCTTGATTACAATCGAGTGTGTGTGTGTAGGATTCGTCTAACAAGTTTGAGAAACTTGACGGACGATAGAAGATATAAAACTGGGGGTTTTGTGTCCTTGGGTAGCTAAGAAATTATAATTTCTTAGCTAGGAATTAGAGTTTATAATTCCTCTAGAAATTAGAGTTTATAATTCCTTAGGTTACATAGTTTTGTAATCTTTTGTTGAGACTTGAAGTTTAATAAAGTGGAGTTAAATCCTACAGTGGTGTAGGTCGTGGTTTTTACACTTGTGAGTTGGGGTTTTCCGCGATAAAATATTGTGTCATTATTTTATTTGCTTCACAAAATGTAACTGATGTAATCTGCAAAGGAACATATAGAATAAGCTTGTTTCTAAGGCGAATTCGGGGGTTAAAATTCCAACAGAAACCGTTGTGAGAATATCAAACATAATCTCATCAAGTATATGTAAATTTATCATCTTTGGTCAGACATAAGTGAGCAAAATAAATTTATTGTTTCTTATTTTTATTTCTCTATTGCTTGATTAAAATTTAAAGATTATTTGATGAACGTAGTGATATGTTTTACTAAGCACGCAAAGCATGGTCAAATTTAATACTAACATAATAACAAATTTATTAGTACGTATAATATAAAAAATCTTTAGCTATTTCTTAGTTATGTATAATTCTCTTTATTTAATAAAAGTAACCTTTAAAAATATATATTATTAATAACTTTTTTATTATGTGAAACAAAATAAAAATATGAAAAATAACTTATTTTTAAATGGAGCACAAATTGTGATACCAAATATAGAAATTTTATTTTTAACAAGTGAAATAATTTTCCTTTTTCTAGTTAAAGTGGGTTTAGCTATACATGTATTTAAATAGTAAACTACACATTTATTTTTATTGATTTATCTTTCATTTTTTTTATTGAAAATTTTACCTAATTATACTGTTTTCCTAACTTTTTAAATACACGATAACCTTTTATTTCTCATTTGAAATCCTAAATGTGATATTTTATTAATATTAATTGTATAAATTTTGATGGTGCATATGCTAATCATATATTAGTGTTATATATTATTAAATATATTCCACATATTTAATTAACATGAAATATTATTTTGTTTGGGATGTGAAATTATACATACTTCATATGTTTGATTTATTAAAAATGTATAAACAATATATAAAACATATTGGTAGTTACATTATATAAAATAGGATATTATAATGTATACCCAATTTATTAATCGTATTTTATTTTTATAAGTTATAAACAAAAACAGATAGCAAAATGAAAACAAAATAGAAGTCCCAATTAAGTATCGAGGGAAAATTCATATTATTTGCTTGTGTTTTATTATGTTTTTGGAAAAATAATATTTTTATAAGGTTTTTTACTTTGTTAGAGTCACCACTTAATTTTTGAAGAAAAATTAAGAAAACTATGTTTTCAAAAGACTTAAACAGAAAAATCGTTTGAAAAACTTTTAAAAGGGTTCGGCGATTCTTATTTATATTTTAGGAAGGTGTTTAATGCACCTAAAATATCCGTTAATACGATTTTCCGGCAACTAACTTGTTTGGCTTCGAATAAATTTTAACTTGTTTCCATTATTTAAAATTCTTGAAATATCGTCTTTCTATCTAAAGTGGAATGTTTAATTTCACAAAAATTTTCATTTTTCAGAGTTGTTTTAAAGACGATCAACTTGGTTATATCGTTAAAACGAAATGAAGCGCCTTTCGGGGATATGAAGTTTTTAAACCTAAGACTAACGCAAATATTAACACACAAATAATAACACGATGAAGTAAAAGGGAGGGAGAGAGAAATAGAGAGAGTGGGGGGGAGAGAGTTGGGTCCAAATCCGATTTCTGTCCGCCTGGACTGGTATTTGGACCCATTTCTTTTTGGGCCTTTGACCCATCTCGATCGTACCTGTCCTAAACTAGCGAAATAAAAGAAATTAAAATTTACAAGACTTAATCCTAAACTAAATAAAATACGACATAAAGTTAAAAACAAAATGTGGGCTTTTTGGCCCCAATTCTTCGACTTCTTGATTTGTCTTGAAACTCTTTCAACTTCGGGATTTGTTCGCCTTTTCCGGAACCTGTTCTTCAAATTTTATAGCCGGAAGACTTGATAAAGGAAATTTAGCCTTAATGGCCCTCTCAAAATACAAGAGGAATGTGATTGGGGCTCATGCAGTCCCGAATAGATATCATATGCAAACAAAGAGACATAAGTAGGAACTAAAATTACTATACAATAATAATTGAATAAGACATGAATGAGCTGTAGATTAAACAAAAATGTGAAAATGCAAGCGAAAATGGCATCAATGCATCTAAACTATATATCAATTAGCACGATGAAAATCCAAAGAAAAAGAATATAAAACAACAAATGTACCAGTGACTAAAATCATGTAAAAGTAGCAAAAGGTAATTAAGCTTAAACCATTATTCTATATAGATTCAACCGCTACTCATTATAAACTCCAATAGCTAATCGGATTGCTACTAATTTGACACATTTGACTCCAAAACAGTAACAAAACGCACTCAAAGTTAACAACCAATGATGAAGTGAGCAAAATAAGAAAACTAACCAAAGAACTCAAGATTTGAAAACTAAACGACGAATAAAACTTCACTTTTTAATTATATTGCAAAGATAAATCAAATTGATGCAAATAAAAAAAAAAGGAAAAGACCAAGTAATTACTAAGTTTGGGCAACCATTTACAGAGGAAAAAATCTGCCTTAACAATTTATCTGTTGATGATTTAAATGCTAGTATTGGCTAGAACCGACAACCCTAAAAAAAATAAGCATCAATAACTTACTAACCTTTCAAAGGATACCAACCATATAGATGTAAAAATGAATGAAAAAAACTAAATGGATGAACTGATGCATCCCTAATTTAGACCACTCTTCCCAGAATATACATATTAGAATATGAACAAAAGAAACTAAAAAAAAGCATAGGTAAAAATGAATTCTACAAAACAGGCGACCAACAAACAAGCAGAAATAAGAATTAGCTAATGCGATCCGACAACAAATACTGAATACAACACGCCTAGCATTCGAGCAATATCAAGAGACACAACAACTCATTAATCAACACATGAAATCCTGAAGAGAAGGATTAATAGAACGGAAACAGAGCTAACCACATATCGATGGAGAGAAAACGAAATATAAAACTAAGGATATTACCTCTTTCGGTGCAGCGATTCTGGCAGACGGGACGAGCAGGGACTCCCAACGATTCCAAGAGGTTCCGGTGGACTGAGAAACGAAGTAGATGACCAGAAAAAGTTGAACTCTCACTCTCTCCGTTTCTAAGACAAAAATATTTGTACCCAAATATGTGTATGCAAATTTTATAAACCGCAGTTCTAAAAAAAAATCTCCAAAGAAAAACCAGACTCAAAAAAAAATTACCAGAGAAAAAACCTCTCAAAAATTTCTAACAATCTTTTTTCACTGAAGAAATTTCCGCCTCCCCCCCTTTTTTTCTCTCCCTTTACAGATGAAGCGAAAAGAATTTATATAGAGGGGTATTAAGTTAGATTTGGGGGGGGGGGGGGGGGGGGGAAGGACAAAATCAGAATCAAGGACCCTTCCAAAATTCAAAACGCTCCCTCAAAAACTTCCATTCAAACGGAAGAACAACTTTATCTTAGGCTTTTTGACCCTATTACGGAAAGGGAAAGGGGGAAATCAACGTCCCGGGTCATTTCGCCTTCCTTCTTTTGCTACGCGGAGCGATCCCGTAGTCGCAAGTACAAAACGCATGACCTGCTCTGTTGCTGGAAATCGTACGCAAGGGAGAAGGAGACGTTGGAACGTCTTCGCCCACGCACGGAGGGCACTGCCTGTCCTTCCTTTGACGTGTTGCCATCGCTTTGAAGGAGAGCGACACACATGAAACGAGTCGCGTGCCGTCACTGTTTTCCTTTCGCGGCTGCCGCACGCTGCTGGCTTTCTCTTTCTTTGTGTAGAAAGAAAAGGGTCGGGTCGGGTCGGGTTAAAGGGTAAACTGGGTTGGTTTGATAGGAGAGTGAGTGGGCCGGGAATTTTTGGAGAAAACAAAAATGGGTTCGGGATCATGTTATACGTATTGGGCTGCTGATGGGAAACAAATGACTAAAAAAAGGAGTTGGGTAGCTGCAGAATTAAGAATTGCGTGACTAAATGGTCCTAAAAGGGAACGAGATAAGGGCTGCTGCAAATTAAAGAAAGGGCCCAAAATGAATTACCCAATTGACCAAATTAATTAAAATATATAAGACGAAATAATAAATATTAATTAACAAACTTCTTAATTCCAATGGAATAGAATAATTAACTTAATAAACCGAATAATTCAAAGTTATAAATAATTTAAATTAAGCTAATTTAATTGAGCATTTAAAATAAATTAAAATCTTTTCGCCACGATTTTCAAATGTTTATGAAATACACCAATTATCTATAGAATTCTATGAAATATTTTTACTAATTATAATTTGTAACAACCGACTAAGATCACTAAAATGACTTTTGAAAAGTATTCGAATTTTTTTTTTAAAAAAAACTATTTATTCTCAATCTTTCGAGAATTACGAAGCTCATGAATTAATATATATCGGGGAGGGTCAGATTTGGGTGTCAACAATTGTCCCTCGTTTTACTTGGAATGATGCAAGAAATTCGAGGAAAATGAAATTGACCAAACCAATTTTGACCGACCACATATTCATCTTTAGAAACGAGATTTGGTACGGACTTTAAGGATTATGGCCGAATCCTGGGAATGGATTTCCTACATATCTCAGGCTATATGAGAATTCAGGTCACTTGTAGTTCAACACTCTTTATTTAACGCACAATTTTAAAAGAATTCAAAATTCATCTTGATACCGGATTATGAAGGGATCGGAATGCTCGGGAATAAGACTTAGGAGCGAGTAGTGGAATACAGCCGAGTTTTCAACATTAAGCTCGCCTACATATCCTTAAATTTGAGGAATCAGGCTGTTTGTAGTTCGACTTGATCGGTTGAAAAGGAAACCTATTATGTTAGGTGACCTTTGGTTCTGGACAAGTGACAAATTAAGTCGAGTATGAAAAAGAGGCTTGTAACCTCTTAGTCATGAATGTGGTGCACTTCACACCCATAATTAAGAGCTTACACGGACATAATTTCCAAAGCTCTTGGCGCATTGTCACTCAGATTGGAAACTTGCCTCCGGTAGGCCGAAGTTTCGGATGTAAAACCGAAACTGACAAAAGTCAAAGAAAAACCCATATGCCTTCTGATAGGGGTGTGGTTTGATTGTGGTGGAAGTCGTTCCTCTGCTCGCGTCCTAAGAGTTTGACACTCCTCCTTGGACTATGCCCAGTTCGCTGCTAAGAAAAAGTTCCACGTTGTGCTGCATCCATTTTGATGTCGTCCGCACCTGTGACTTTTTTTTTTTGGAGAATTCATCCTCTCGGATGCTCTCGACAAAGACTGAGATAAACTCATTAGCATAAAAATGCAATTCAAATGGGAAATAGTGTCTTTTACCGTTTTGACACTTAATTGTTCTCCATCTTCATTTGACGTCAACTCGATCGGTTTGACGTAAAGCAAATAAAGCTTATGTATTATGATTGAGATATAATCTTCAATATACTCTTCATTTGATGTCAAAGTAAATAAAAGTTGATGCAGTGTGTTGATATTTTCTTGATGTCGTCTTCGATGTTCTTCTTGATGTTTGCTTTTGTCAAAATAAAATAATGCAGTTGATGTTGATGGGCAAATATTCTTTCGGGATGCACGATTCCCTTTTCAGGCAGTGCACGATTTTTCTTCATCGACGCGCGATCTTTCCGCGATGCGTGAATATTAACTCGCGATGCATGATTTTTCGCGATGCATGATTTTCTGCGGGGCATGAATATCTTCCTGCGATGCGTGATTTCTTGCGGGACATGAATATCTTCCCGCGATGCGTGAATATTAACTCGCGATGTATGATCTTCCGCGACGCATGATTTTCTGCGGGGTATGAATATCTTCCTGCGATGCGTGAATTCTTGCGGGGCATGAATATCTTCCCGCGATGCATGAATATTAACTCGCGATGCATGATCTTTCGCGATGCATGAATATTAATTTGCAATGCATGATTTCTCACAATGCATGAATATTAACTCGCGATGCACGAATTTCTGCGGGGCATGAATATCTTTCCGTGATGCGTGAATATTAACTTGCGATGCATTATCTTCCGCGATGCATGAATATTAACTCGCGATGCATGATTTTCTACGGGACATGAATATCTTCCCGCGATGCGTGAATATTAACTCGCGATGCATGATCTTCCGCGATGCATGAATATTAACTCGCGATGCATTATTTTCTGCGGGGCATGAATATCTTCCCTCGATGTGTGATTTCTTGCGGGACATAAATATCTTCACGCGATGCGTGAATATTAACTCGTGATGCATGATCTTCCGCGATGCATGAATATTGACTCGCGATGCATGATTTTTCGCGATGCATGATTTTCTGCGGGGCATGAATATCTTCCCGCAATGCGTGATTTCTTGCGGGGTATGAATATCTTCCCGCGATGCGTGAATATTAACTCGCGATGCATGATATTCTGCGATGCATGAATATTAACTCGTGATGCATGACTTTCCATGATGCATGATTTTCTGCGGGGCATGAATATCTTAGCGCGATGCGTGAATATTTTTCTCTTGATGCCATCCTTGGTATCAAATGAAGAAAGTGCTTCAATCGAGCAACATCGTTATCTTCTAGGTGCCTTCTGGATAATGATCTCGTATCAATTGACAATATGGTAAAATGACCCTCCAGGCAGTTTATCGTCTCAATCGACAATACAAATAAAATGACCCTTCGGGTAGTGTATCATCTCAATCGACAATACAAATAAAATAACCCATCCGAGTAGTAATACCATCGTGTCTGATAATGTGATGCAAATGACGTCCTTGACGAAAAACCGTAAACTTATCCTTTTCGGGGTTTTCATTCGATTAATCTTTGAATCTAGCTGAACGCTCCTTATAGACTTCATGTTGTTGGAAGTCGGATGAAATAAAACCATTCAAATTACCAAGTTTTCGATAAGCAATATAAAATAATTCTTGTATCCATAGAAGAATTGTGAATTTTGGGAGAGCTTTCTCCCACCTCGACCTTTCCATATTCGGCGATCGGAGGAATTTGCTGATTTCAGAGCAAACCTAATAAATCTGCACCCACAGAAAAATTATTAGTTTTAAAATGAACTGATCTGTGTTGATGTCTTCAATTGTCTGCTTCTTGTCCAGCTATCTCCGGTTGATTTTCTGATCTCTCGACTCTTGATAAATAAGATAAAATATTTTATGCCAAAACAAATGAAATACAAATAGAAAATATTAAGAAAAAATAAGTTTTTGAAAAGTAGCATTTTGAAAAAGTTACTGCCAAGTATCATGTCAAGTCAGGCTTAGCAAATTTCTTTGAGTCTGATGTTTGGAGGTCTATCTGATTATTCGTTGGGGAGTATTCAGAGTCACGCCAGACTGCCGATAAGCCCATGTTGAAATTTTGAGGTCATCCTCAAAATTTCTGCCCCAGTGAACTATCTCGGTTCATGTTTTATTGCTGGTGAGTAAATCGCAGAATTTTTGAGATCCTCACAAAAATTCTGTCCCAGCTGCAAATCTCAAAATATCTTGAGTCTCGACTTGTTGAGGGAAACTCTTCTTTTCGAGAATTTTTGAGTCCCTCTCAAAAATTCTGTCACAGTTTCTATTGTAAAGAGGAATAGAAATTTTATGGGAGATATGACCGAACCCTTGTGGCGCTTACGTATTCCGTTGAGGCAGGAATCAGGTCAAACGCAGTTCCCCCTCAAAATGTTAACAAAATAAGAAATTTACAAAGAAAACCGACCGAGGCCAACATAGGCCGCCTACGTATCTCATTCTCCAGAATTCAGGTCGAACGTAGTTCAAATACAAAGACATATTAAAAGGGATAACTGGGGTGACCGAGGTCGACATAGGCCGCCTACGTATCTCATTCTTGAGAATTCAGGTTAGACGTAGTTCATTACAAAAGGGATAAAATTTAAAAACGAAGCAAATACAGACAAACTGAACAATTACAAGTAAATGACAGAAATACAGACTAAGCTTCACACGTAGTATCTCTTGACAGCGTCTGAGTTGATCGATTTTGGCCATACGGTGCCATCCATCTCCGACAGGACCAAAGCACCTCCAGATAATACTTTTTGAACCATGTAAGGTCCTTGCCAATTTTGTGCGAATTTTCCTTTGTACTCATCTTGATGATGAAAAATGCGCTTAAGTACAAACTGACCAATTTCAAAAATTCTGGCTCTGACTCTCTTGTGGAAAGCACGAATCATTCTCTGTCGATCTAGTTGACCATGACAAACTACAACCATCCTCTTCTCATCGATCAATGTCAATTGGTCAATCCGCTTTCTGACCCACTCATCATTACTCAATTCTGCTTCTTGGATGATTCTCAAAGACGGTATTTCAACTTTAGCAGGTATGACTGCTTCTGTTCTATATACTAGCAAATATGGAGTAGCTTCAATCGATGTTCTGACGGTTGTTCAATATCCCAGCAAAGTATATGGCAACATATCGTGCCAACCTCGGTGATTGTCAATCATTTTCCTCAGAATCTTCTTGATGTTCTTATTGGTGGCCTCTATTGCTCCATTCATTTGAGGACGATAAGCGGTTGAGTTTCGGTGAGTGATCTTAAACTGCTCAGATATATCTCTCATCAAGTGATTGTTGAGATTCGCACCATGATCAGTAATGATGGATTCTGGTACTCCAAACCTTCATATCAGATTACTTCGAACAAAATCGGCTACAACCTTCTTGGTCACCAACTTGTACGAAGATGCTTCCACCCACTTGGTGAAGTAGTCAATGGCAACCAAAATAAATTTGTGTCCATTAGAAGTGGTTGGCTCTATCGAACCGATGACATCCATGTCCCAAGCTACAAACGGCCAAGGTGAACTCATAACATTGAGTTCGTGAGGCGGCACTCGGATGAAATTATTGTGCACTTGACATTTATGACATTTCTGCACAAACTTGCAACAATCATTCTCCATAGTCATTCAGAAATAATAAGATCGAAGGATCTTTCTTGCCAAAGTGAGCCTATTCATGTGCGTACCACAAACTCCAGCGTGTATCTGTTCAATAAGTTTTGCAGCTTCAACAACATCGACACATCTGAGGAGACCTAAATCTGGAGTCCTCCTATAAAGAACTTCTCCCCTCAGGAAGAAGTTGAGGGCCATACGATGTATCGACTTTTTCTGATTGGATGTCGCATTCTCAGGATAAATCCCAGACTCTAAATACTTCTTTATATCAAAATACCATGGCAAACCGTCTGGTTCTGCCTCAACGTGTGAATAATGGACCGGATGTTCTTTCACCTCTATATCCAGAGGATCAATATAATCAGTATCTGGATGCTTAATCATTGAAGCAGTGGTGGCAAGAGCATTAGCCAACTCATTCTGCATTCTAGGAGTATGTCGAAACTCGATCTTACGGAATCTCTTGCACATTCTATATATATATTGTACGTAAGGTGTAATCTTTGGATTCTTCACAGCCCATTCTCCTTGAACCTGATGAATCAACAAATTTGTATCTCCAATAACCAATAGTTCATGGACATTCATGTCAATGGCCATTTTTAAACCGAGGATACAAGCTTCATATTCAGCCATGTTGTTCGTGCAATTAAACTGGAGCTTAGATGCCATAGGATAGTGCTGACCGGATTCTGACACTAAAACCGCTTTGATACCTTTCCCTTGGTGAGTTGCCGCTCCATCAAAGAATAATCTCCAGCCAGGATATATTTCAAAAATATCTTCACCCACAAACGATACTTCTTCATCGTGAAAATAAGTCTTGAGCGGTTCATACTCTTTATCGACGGGATTTTCTGTGAGATGATCAGCCAAGGCCTGTGCTTTTATCGCCTTCTATGTCACATACACAATATCAAATTCACTCAAAAGCATCTGCCATTTGGCCAAATTTCCGGTTGGCATCGCTTTCTGGAAAATGTACTTCAATGGGTCCATTCTGGAAATGAGGTACGTAGTATAAAAAGACAAATAATTTCTCAACTTCTGAGCGATCCAAGTCAAAGAACAACACGTTCTCTCCAAAAGAGTATAACGAGACTCATATGGCGTGAACTTCTTGCTTATATAATAAATGGCTCGCTCCTTCTTCCCTGTTTCGTCATGCTGCCCAAGCACGCATCCAAATGCGTTGTCTGAGACAGACAAATACAACAATAATGGACTCCCTTCTCGCGGAGGAACCAATACCGGCGGATTGGACAAATAGTTCTTGATAGAATCAAAAGCAGTCTGACACTCTTCAGTCCACTTTGTCAAAGCGTCTTTCTTCAACAGCTTGAAGATAGGTTCACACACCACGGTTGATTGAGCTATGAATCGATTGATGTAGTTCAACCTCCGTAAGAAACTCATCACTTCCTTCTTGGTTTTTGGAGGAGGTAACTGTTGGATTGCCTTGATCTTGGAAGGGTCGAGCTCGATACCCCTTCTGCTGACTATGAATCCCAATAACTTGCTAACTGGCACCCCAAAAGCACATTTGGCGGGGTTTAACTTTAAGTTGTAACGACGCAGACGATCAAAGAACTTCCTTAGATGTGTCAAGTGGTCCGAACTCTCACGAGACTTAATTATGACGTCATCCACATACACTTCGATCTCCTTATGAATCATGTGATGAAATATGGTCGTCATAGCCCTCATGTAAGTAGCGCCAACATTTTTGAGACCAAAGGGCATCACTCTGTAATGATATACACCCCAAGGTGTAATAAAAGTTGTCTTTTCTGCATCTTCCTCGTCAATCAGAATTTGATGATAACATGTGTAACAATCCACAAATGACTGCATTTCATGCTTAGCACAGTTATCGATCAGAATATGAATGTTTGGAAACGGAAAATTATCCTTGGGGCTGGCTTTGTTGAGGTCCCTGTAATCGACACAAATTCTGATCTTCCCGTCTTTTTTTGCGACCGGAACAACATTGTCCAACCATGTCGGGTATTGTGTCACTTCCACCAATCGAGACTCGATCTGCTTGGTGATATCTTCTTTAATCTTTAAACTCAACTCTGGCTTGAACTTCCGAGCCTTCTGTTTAACTGGACTGAACATCGGATTAATCGGCAGCTTGTGAGACACGACGTTGGTACTCAGCCCTAGCATATCGCTGACTTCCCAAATGAACACATCAATGTATTCAGTAAGCAAATGAATTAGATTCCTTTTTTGAGCCTCGTTCAAATGGACACTGATTTTAACCTCTTGGACACACTCTTGGTCTCCCAGGTTCAAAGTTTCTGTTTCTTCCAAATTTGGCTTATGCTGATTTTCAAACTATCGAAATTCCTCAGCGACATATTCCGATACCTCATTTTCCTCTTCGTATTCATCACCCTCGTTTGCCTCATTTTGTTCGTTCAACTCATGACATGACATGACATTGACAGGTTTTAAATTAAAGTTACTGAAATCATAAACAAACAAAGTTAGGGAAATAAACTAGCAAATAAATAATTAAACAAGTTTCAATAAAGAAGGCTTTCAATTAAATTAGAAAAACAGCGCAAACTTTGTCCATGGAAAGGGCCATGTTGCCTTTTTAAACATCACAGGCAAATTTAAAAGTTAAGTTAATTAAAGGAAAGCGAAATGGTGGGTCTCGAGTCTCTTTCGGACTATCACCGATTTAAATATGCATAAATGATGCCCTTCTACCAAAGAGTTCGGGGAATCAGAATCGGCATGGAGGTCCAATTCTGCAGCATCTCCCCAGGCTCAGCATCACGGATTCCTGTCAGTTCGACCTCGTCCTCAATGACCACATCGATCTCTTAGAAGAGGCCACAGATCCCTTCCACAAGGTTGTCATGATCGGCGTACTCCCGGACTGGAAATGATTGATACAGATGGGGGATTGGCTTAGCTAATGCTTGATCATTGTTCTTCTTCATCTTTCTCTCATCATCTGTGGGGGTGTACCCCAAACCATATCTTGCTCCTTTGACGGGAACTTGACTAGACTCAATAATCCCGTGGGAATTTCTTCCCAATCTGAAACCTGGTTCAAATCCATTCTGCAGCATCACAGTGGCGATCATCTTGTACACGGCAGACATATGAGGCTGTGGGGACAAATCCTCACCGATGGCATTTACCAGCTCCACCGTGTAAAAATTGGTACCTCGTGAGACTTCATCAATAATTGGCACCTGCCTACTGGAGTGACTCCCTTCGCCGTGGATAACCAGCTCTTCGTCCTTCCAAACGAGTTTCAACATCTGATGAAAAGTAGAGGGCACAACCCCAGCCATATGGATGAAAGGCCTTCCCAGAAAAAGGTTATTGCTAGTGTCAATGTCCAAGAACTGAAATTGTGCACTGAACTCTGCCGGACCCATTTGGATGACCAAATTCACCGCTCCCAACGTGTCTCTTTGTACCCCATCAAAGGCTCTTACATTGATTTGGTTTTGCTCCAGCTTCCCTAAGTCAAACCTTAACTGCCTCAGAGTCGACAGTGGGCAAATGTTCAGACCAGATCCGTCATCCACCAAGACGTGATTTATGACCTTCTCGCGGCATACGACAGTATTGTGCAACGCCTTGTTGTGTGACTTCCCTTCAAAAGACAACTCATCGTCGCAGAAGTTAATCCGATGCTCCCGGATAACTTAGTTGATCATAGCTGCCACATTATCGCTGATCGTGCCCACGAGCACATACGTGTCATCAAGAGCCTTCATCAAGGCCTGCCTGTGCAACTGGGAGCTCATCAACAGGGCCCACACAGAAATTTGAGCTGGAGTTTTTTCCAAATGCTTCACGATCGAATAGTCTTTTGGCTGCATCTTTCTCCAGAATTTTTCTGCCTCGCCTTCACGTATCGGCCTTTTACCCTGATCCTTTTTCTGTCCTCCAAAAGCCAACTCTTCGGGAGTATAACACCTCCCATATCGGGTCATACCCTGAGCGGCAGCGGTTTCAATCACAAATTTTGGCCTAACAAGAGTTTCTGATGGTACCAAAGCAACAGCCTTTGCGGGTGTCAGGATCACGAACTCTTTTTTCTCTTTGACGCTCAACGAGGCCACAACCCTTTCTAACTCGTCATGGACAATTGGAGTTATCATCTTAGTCATGCACCAATCATCATCCGTCTCTATCATGTTGATATTGACGCCTCTATGATTCGGCAAAGGGTTGGTGTTTATGTTAGGTGCGACTGCTTGAAGAGAAACCACCTCTTGGTCGATCAAATCTTGAATCTTGTGTTTTAGGTTGATGTAGTCCTCAGTATCATGTCCAACGATGTTGGAGTGATACACACACCTTTGATCGGGTCTGTAGAATTTGGAACTAGTATCCACCAGCTTGGGCCCCACCGGGTGAATATATTCAGCCGCAGCCAGTCGCTCGTACGACTTTGTTCGGCTTTCGGCGAGTGCGGTAAAATTTCTGGGACGCTTATTCTCAAATCTGGGTCGAGGTGGATCATAACTGCCTTGTTGGGGAGGAGGCATCTCGGATAAGGATTTTTTTGATAATTTGTGGATGGATCTTGGTAATTCGAAGGGGTATTTTGGTATAGTGGAGCTTGGACTTGATATACTGGAGGGGGTACTCTGTAGCTTGACCGCACATTGGCATAGTTAGGAGCGACACTTTGGTAGACATGGGATGGAATTTGGTAAAGTGGAGGAGGATTTTGGTAAACAGGAGATGGACTTTGGTAATTTGGAGGGGGGTTATTTTGGTATGTGGAGGTAGCATTTTCGTAGACTGGAGAAGGAGTATTTGGATAACTAGCTTGCGTGTAGAAAGCCTGGTAAGAGTTCTGGGAAGGTCGAGGACGACCTTGGGAGGACGATGATCTTCTGGGGTCTTCTTCCCCTCATAAGTGACAGCAGCAAAGTGCTCTATCTTCTTCTTCAACAATCCCAACGATCCTGGCGACGCGGCAACACGGGCTATTTTCCCTGTTTTCAAACCATCTTCAATAGTCTCACCAATCTTGACTATCTCAGCAAATTTTGCTCCAACGAGCAACATGATTCTATCATAGTATTCGGGCTCTTGCCCCCGTACAAACACTTCCACTATTTCTTTCTCGGACATAGGCGGCCTTACACTACATGCTTCATTTCTCCACCTGTATGCAAATTATCTATAGCTTTCAGTGGATTTTTGTTTTATCTTTTCAAGGGAGTATAAGCAAACCAATCGATGAAATCTTTGGCCAGGGCATTCCAACTGGGCCACTGCCTGGTCTCGTGGGAGGTGAACCATTCAAAAGCCTCCCCGCATAAACTTCGGCTAAAGAGCCGCATCAGCAAAGCTTCATCTCTACCAACTCCGACAAGCTGGTCGCAGTAAGCTCTCAGATGAGCCATAGGATTCCCTACTCCTCCGAAAGATCAAACTTAGGAATCTTGAACCCTTCTGGGAGGTCCAGATTCGGATGAATGCACAAATCCTCATAGTTTAGACCAGCGACATCAGGGATGCTTTGGAACTCCTTCATTGATTTCCTGATTTCTTCCTTTATATTCACTTTTGCTTCTTCCTTTGCTCTCCATTCTCTTTCCTGTTCTTCATAATGGTCCAACTCATAACCATGCACATCGTGCTCAGTCGGGACGGGAATCTGGAAAGTTGTTCTTTTAGGTAGGGGTAAGCTACGGAAGGACTTTGGGCATTCTGGGTAGTTTGGTAGTTTTGCGGATAGGTTTGAGGATTGGTGTTTTGATTTAAGTGGTGGTGGGAAGTTTGGCGATGGAAAGTATTTTGGCTTGGATTTTGTGGAGGTGGAGCGGTTTGATTATGGGTATTCTGGGGAGGAGGTGGTATTTGAGAATGATTATTTTGAGGAGGAGGTGTTTGGTAAGAAGCCGAAGCATATTGGGGTTTTTGAGTAGTCAGGTCTATAATGGAAGGATTCTGAGCAGGTGTAGATGGCAGATTCTGAGCTGGATCCATGTTTGAACAAGGGAAGTAGAGAGGAGGTCTCTCATCAGCAACGTTAACAGTAAAACCTGGTGGAGGCAGATCTTGTCTCCTTTGCATCTCTACCCTCATTTATATAATATGTTGCATTAATTGCATAATCAGCTTGTTCTGATCCGCTATGGTAGGTTGAGCCACTACAACATCAGTGAGACTTATTTCTTCGTTATTGTCTCCCATTAATATTTTTCCTTTGTCTGAATCTTGTAAGGGGAAGGAATCTGCTGGCCCTTTTGATCTTGTAAAGTAGGGATGATCTGCCAGCTTAATCGACACAGATCAGTTTCAAAGTACCTGAGGAGGAAAACAACTCAAAGGCAAATTTGTCAGTTTAAGTTCAGAATACAAAATGCAAAATATCACACACAGAGCAGATAAGCACACAAGTTGCTTTGTTTAAGGATATCTTTAACCCACGAGTAAGGACGGAAACAGATTTTTAACAAGCAGGAGTTTGCTTGCTTTTTAGTTTGACACCATCTCAAAAAGGCCAAATCACGTTGAGCTACGGTCTTCTTGCAGCTGCTCTTTGATGTCCGTTGATTTGGTCTTCACATTTCCTTGTAGCATGAGAGGGGGAGAATGAAAATTTTGAAGATAGGGGTCGGGCCTTGGAAGGCTGCCTACGTATCTCACAAGGAGAATTCAGTCCCAACGTAGTTCAAGTACAGAAGGAATACTTTTCATTCATTCATACGATTACAAGGAAATTGAAGATAAACAATAAAATTTTAAAAGATAAAGGCGACCCATCCAGTCGTTCTTCTTCTTGCTGTAGTATCAGCCACGAGGAGCAGACTCGACTTGAATATTTCCTACGCTAACGAGATATTCCACGTTGTAGCGGAATGCTGTGCATTTTTCGATGCTATGGTCTTCGGTATTGTGATAGGGGCAACGCTTCCGAGCTTTGTACCAAAGGGAATATGTCAGTCCATGCCTTTGTAGAAATGGGTGAAGACTCCATTTTGAACCAATTCCGAATAGATTTCCAGCATCGTTTTCTTGAAAGGTGTGAATGAGCAATGATAGAATATAGTCCTCTCGGTGACTGGTATGTCGAGTCGTGGTTCATTACACGCAATGATGACGCCATCACCCTAAATGTTCGGAGTATTATCCATGTCGAGCAGATGGCGGACTGCATTCTTGAACTCTATGCATTCTTCTATCGTATGCCCCTTCTGGTTGGGATGACACTCACAAGTCTTGCGGAGGTCCCCTAATCCCACTTGGGAAGAGGCTCTCTCGACGGGCCTCAACATACACTTAGACCGAAAATGCTCGAAAATAAGGGCGCACGAGATGACTTCTCTCCCTGTTCTGTACTCTTGTGGATGTACTTCGAGAGTGATTTTCTTGTCCCCTTTTGCCAAACGTTTCTCCAGATAAGGTTTGCGGGCAAGCGCCTCCTCATAACTCTCTTCGATGATTTCCTCCTCGGGGCTCTCAGGAGGAAACAACAGGTCATATAGGCGCTTTCCGCGCTGCTTTTACATGTCGATCGTCTCTTCTTCAAATGGTTCATTCTGGATACTCTTTCCTTTGTCCATAGCGGTGATTTCTCCTTTGCTGAGATGGTAGAGTAGTTGTTTTAGGATTTGGTGATAGGATTTTGCTTTTGTTTGGGAAACTCAAGACTCAGAAAATTTTGGTCGGACTTTGTAATAGTGACTTGTAAAAATTTTTTGAAAATTTCTGACAGGGAGTAGGTTTACGATGTCCTCATTCACAGCAACATAGCACATAAACAGTTACGAAACACATATGTCGCGTCCTAATCATGCATGTGGCCCTTTTGTGCCAAGGGTAAGCCTAACGATCTGAAGGATGTATTGTGTTATTTAAAACATATTGTTGCACCCCCCAAAATAATCTTCACAAATAATTATAGAGTTCGTTACAAAGTTTCAATCAAAATGGGGTACATTTTCGGGGAGGGGAATACACTGCAAATATAATAGAAAACAATCCCACGCAGGGGAATTAGAAAGTTAACGGTCCTGCTCCTCCTCTTGCTTTTTCTATCTCCTCGCGGATGATGTATTTGCTTGTCACCACGTACGGATCAGCAAACACAACTTTGGAAGATGGCGACACGGCCTGAAGAGTGTTGATCTGCTCGTCCAGGGTTGCATCTAGACGCATCAAACAGGACCTCGCGTCGGCTAACTCTTGTGATATCACAGCTAAGGCCCTCTGGCTTTCAAATTCTCTGGATTCGTATTCTTGCTCCCTTCGCCAAAATTCTTGTTATCTTTGGTCCCATTCTTGCTGAAAATGGTATGCGTGGATTTGGAGCCTCATTTGGACGTCTTCAATTTCATGACCCACGCGTGGTGTCGGATCCACTACACCACGCAAATCATCTTGCAACCATGTTTTGTATTCATCAACATACCCAGTTTCGTACCTATTTTCAACGATAACTTCCTTTCATGTTGATGCGCCCAGCCCACTCTTAGAGAATGGTTTTGCGAAAGGTATTTTAATACACCCGTTGTAATCAATTATGAAGGAGCTAGCATCCCCTTGGACAGGTGTGGTTTGTCTCCTACCGAATTGCATCATCACCCTAGTTGGGTTGTAGGGTCGCATTCCTCTGATGCCGGGAAGGACCAAAAAGGGACGTTTGGCCCCCCGAGCTGCTATCTTCTCTGACATGAAGTTCTGCAACATCCATTGTATGTCTCCTTTCTCTTATGTTATAAAATACTCTTGTCCATGCATCCCTTGTGGTGTGAATTGGGAACCCGCGGACGCTTAGATAGAACTCGTAATTGTCAAGGGGGCTCGTCTGGCTCGGTTTGGACAACTCTTGTTGCTGGGCTCCGTCTCTTTTACATAGATGTTCTGTCATCCACCACTGAAGCAGGATGTTGCATCCTTGGAAAAATTGGAATTCGTTCTTACAAAAACTTAGAGCTCGGTAGATATCAGCCAGAATAATCGGGGCCAAACTGTAGTGTTTCTTTGCTTCTTCTTCTTTTCCAATCCCTCGAAAGATGGCGTCTACTACCATCACGACCCGAGTATCGAACTCTTTTTCTTCATCCTGAGGGAACACCATCGTTCCTAAAAGGCATGCGGAGAACGCGATAGTCTGAGTTTGTCTCCAAGTACTATGATTATGGAACTCGTTCGGAAATAATTTGAAATAGTTGTAGTGCCCCACCTTTCAAAAAATCTCATTAGTGGTATATTTTGAGCATCAAACCAGTCCACGTTCACTAACAATAACATGTTTTTCAATTTCTCACTAGTCGGCCTATCCGGTAGAAGGATGTGATGATCTGGATGTTTTTTCCTCTTGCCACATGTTCCGATGGAGTCCAAACAATGTTCTATCTGTTATATTGTTGGTGTTATTTCGACGTCTCCAAACCGGAAAACCATCCTTTTATCATCCCAAAACCGAGTAATTACCTCAATAAACGTGGGTCAAACCTTGAAGTCCATTATCAAAGGTAGGTGGCCCAAGTGAATCGAGATTTCTCTCTTTTGACAGTCTTTGAGATTATTCCACCACACACGAAGAATATCTGGTGTCTCGGTGACCATCTTGAAACTGAGAAATTGACTTGACATCTACAAAAACATACAACTAATCAGTTGCCACCCCCCAAGACACAACAATTTGTCAAACACACAAACATCCTTCAGAAGCACATAAATATAATCGTCATATTGAGTCGTGGGCTCTTTGGACTCAGGGCGGTCTTTCTAATGGGCCCAACACTCCTTGGGTGTTGGGTCATCTTAGGCCAATACGCTATTTTTGAGATTTGGTTTCGCTCTATCTTAGTTTGACTAAGAGTGGGTTGTATTTATATAGTGGAAAGGGTGACCCAAGCGGACTACTTGGACTGGAACAGTTAACGACCGTTGACTATCAAGTAGCCAACTACATTCGTCAGGGTGCCTCGAGAAAGATTTGGTTAACGAACGACTGTGAGCCCGCATAATCGTCCTTTAGATGGTAAATAAAAATAACTGTCATTTGATGGAGTTATGATATGCCATGAATGCAATAGTTGAATAATACGGTAAAGAAACACATAGACAATTATTTCACATAGCCAAACAATTTAGTTTTAAGGTTAGAATCCTCCAATTCCCCAGCAGAGTCGCCATTTCTATTTTATTATGTTTTTGGAAAAATAATATTTTTATAAGTTTTTGACTTTATTAGAGTCGCCACTTAATTTTTGAAGAAAAATCAAGAAAACTATGTTTTCAAAAGACTTAATCAGAAAAATCGTTTGAAAAACTTTTAAAAGGGTTCGGCTATTCTTATTTATATATTAGGAAGGTATTTAAGGCACCTAAAATATCCGTTAATACGATTTTCCGGCAACTAACTTGTTTGGCTTCGAATAAATTTTAACTTGTTTCTATTATTTAAAATTCTTGAAATATCGTCTTTCTATCTAAAGTGGAATGTTTAGTTTCACAAAATGTTTTATTTTTCAGAGTTGTTTTAAAGACGATCAACTTGGTTATATCGTTAAAACGAAATGAAGCGCCTTTTGGGGATTTAAAATTTTAACGCAGATATTAACACACAAATAATAACACGACGAAGTAAAAGGGAGGGAGAGAGAAATAGAGAGAGAGAGGGAGAGAGTTGGGTCCAAATTAGGTTTCTGGCCGCCTGGACCGATGTTTGGACCCATTTCTTTTTGGGTCGTTGACACATCTCGATCGTACCTTTCCTAAACTAGCGAAATAAAAGCAACTAAAATTTACAAGACTTAATCCTAAACTAAATAAAATACGACATAAAGTTAAAAATAAAATGTGGGATTTTTGGCCCCAATTCTTCGACTTCTTGATTTGTCTTGAAACTCTTTCATCTTCGAGATTTGTGCGCCTTTTCCGGAACCTGTTCTTCAAATTTTCTAGCCGGAAGACTTGATAAAGGAAATTTAGCCTTAATGGCCCTCTCAAAATACAAGAGGAATGTGATTGGGGCTCATGGAGTCCCGAACAGGTATCATATGCAAACAAAGAGACATAAGTAGGAATTAAAATTACTATACAA
>JABWTJ010000912.1:0-167500 GCA_016801875.1 Solanum sitiens | reverse complement strand
CCTAAAATCAAATATTTGAGAAACGTAATTCCAGGAACTACTTCTAAGCAGAGAGAAAATCAGAAACATCTTTTCTTAAGTTGATATTGGCTGGCTACTTCAATACAACATTGCAAAGGAAATTTCACAATAGAAGTACTCATCAAGATTGACAAGAACATTGAATATGCTGTGCAGACCTAGCAATGGCCGATTTTTGTCACCTAAACTTGTTCTTGCACTTACTTTGGTGACAAGTATAACAAAGAAAGTTGGTAGACTTGGTTGGGAAGTGCTAACCTGTTGGTTTCTGGATACCCTTTTTCTAGGAGGGTTGTTCCTTCACCAATCTGAAAGCCAACTTCATGCAGACAGCGTGAACCAACATCGCCTTTCAGAGAGCAAGACTGTTGTGTTTCCTCATGTCCTCTTAGTCACTTGAACATCATAAGACCTAATCAGTTTAAGTCACGCATTCTGGTTCATTGATTCTTTAATAGCTACTCAGCTCAAAAGAACCACTGATCCAAAATTACATCCCAAATGTTCTATTATACAAATTGCCAGAATTGGGCATATGAATCTTTGATTCCTCATATCCGGTAAAGAACTTGTTAAAGCCCATATTTTCTGTTCGGAGGTGTTCCGCTACACCCAAACTGTTTCCACTCTGAACCCCATTCCAGCTGTCCCAGTGGCCATTTGACATGACAGAGTTTCTACCCAGGGAAAGAGTGAGCTGTGAATATGGAGATTGATGGTTGGCCAGAGTTTGCTCCAGAGCCCTGGAAGAAAATCCATCAAATGGGGGTTGATTGTTGGCCAGAGTTTGCTCCACACCCCGGGAAGAAATTCCATAAGCATCACCGAACGGAGAAAACATATTCCTTGTATCAGAAAAACTCTGGTTCTGATGTGCAGTTAGAGATCTTTGCATCAGTAATTGAAGCCTTCCCTCATTTTGTAAAGTATTTGATTGTGGAGGACAACTTGAAGACATGTCCAAGTTTGAGAGATGAAGGCCATTAGGAAACCCTTTACCAACTGCCAGAATAGCAGGATCCATAAACTCAATATCTCCATTACTCACATGTCCAACTTGAGGAGTCTGGTGTAGATTGTGCAATGAGGAGGTATCATGCAAGTTACTCGCTGCAAAATGTAATCAGTTGACGTAAACCATTAAAATCACCATACAATATGTCAACACAGTAGAAAAAACACAAAAGGGCTTGGTAAATAACAGACCATGAAGAGAGTCAAAATTCTGTTCCATTCTCTCAAAATGAGAAGCAAAACCCGGGGGTGGTGCTCTGTTTGGTGCTGAGAACCCTGGAGGTGCTGACATCTGAGGTCTGGACACTATTATGAAAATCCACCAAAAAAGTTTAATCCAACGGCACACAACTTTTTTATTGTCTTCTTTCTTTTGAAGGAGTACAATAAAACAAAACTTGAAACAATGTTTTACAATATAAGATGCAGTTAAGACTGAAGGAACTACAAAGATGAGCCATGCACTGACCTGATAGCTTATTAGACGAGAGATGAGAAAAGTTGTTGCCAAAACCAACTGTTTCCTCATTATTAGCCATGGAAAAACCATTACGAGTACCAATATAATCAAGTTTATCATTTCTGCTATTTGGAAAATCATGAGCGTGATGATAATGATTAAAACTTTGCTCAATGTAATTAAGAGATGGTTGATAATCAGCTGATGCATTGGTGGTTGGTTCTTCTCTTGCAAAAGAGAATCTTGATTGGTTACTGGTTAATTTTCTTGAGCTTGACACTCTAACAGACCCTTGTTGGTCATCAGTTTCTCCCAACAACTTGGCAAGGTTCTGAGGAGAAGTTAATGACTCATTCCAAGGATCAAAATCCAGGGACAAAATATTAGATATAATACTGTTCTCTCCAATATCTACATTAGTACTACTGTTCTCGCTAGGAGCTTCACCTTGAAACCTTTCCATATGCATCCTCTTACCCTCGTCAGGCAACGGATAATAACTTCGATCAATAGTATGCAAATCAGCCACACAATTTGATACATTCTCCGGGTATCCATTAGTTGATGATTCACGAGAAGGCTGTGATACTGAATCAGTTCTCCTGTCTAACTGCATATTGGCCCTAACAGGTCCACCACCATTAGTCAGCTGAGAGGAATACCAACTAGGCTGAGCTGGGGAGTGCAAAGAAAGGGGAAGATTTGGTGAATAGACTTTGTCAATAACTACTTCGGGATCCCTATGTCTCTGTTCATTAAAGGTTAGCAAATCATTCTCCATTTCAGAAGTAGTAATTTGTGTTACTTTGCTCTGTGTATCCAATCTCAGGTCAGACTTCTCTCTTATAATACAAATCTCATCTGCAGAAGTTGCATACTCCTCGGTCAATTCAGATGGCGGGGACTCCTTATTTTGATCAATACAGTTGCCCTGTGTTTTTTTATGTCTACCAATGCTCAATGACGACATATCAGGGCATACATTCTGGATCTTAACATCTGTGGTATCATTGGAATATTTGGTAAAACCAGGTCCACTAGACTTAACAGAAACATCCAAGGCATTTGTACTACTGGTTGGTATCATTTGTTTATCTTTGTCCTTCAAAGAGATGGACGGGACACTATGTAGCTGACTGTTCAGAGGTGCTGGAATAGTGGGGTTCTCAGAAGTATAGGTATGAGGATCTGCTCCTACATGCTGCTTAACAGGTTCTAAAGTATCTATTTTTCCTTTCTCTTGAGAAGTTACACTTTCTTCAGTACGTACTACTTTCTTTCCTGCATAGGCAGATAGTAACGAAACCTGACTTGTGCTTTCAACAGCTGTAGAAAATACCGTTGGATTACACGTCTGAGGCTTCTTATAAAGTGGTCCATTAGAACATGGTACACTGGCAGGTGGGTGTTGATTATTTGATGCACGTGTTCCCCTAGTAAACAAGATCAAAATTTAACAAATAGCGCCATATACAAATTAATGATGATAAAAGAGTATCTGCTTATTGCTTACCATAAAGCTCCAGCAGGAAGAGCCGCAGATCTACCAGAGCTACTATTTGGTGGGGAGCTGGAGCCTCTAACACTGGGTGCTGAATTCTGCATGGCCGATGACAATATAAAATTTTACACTTGCAAATGAAACATTGCCATATTGCTGAAATAATTTCTAGCAGGGGTAAATTTGTTCAAGTATAAGCTTTCATGTGTGTAAATCACAATTATCCACCACAAAAAGATGGAAATGTCTGGAATCTAAGACCACAAGAGAGCAAGATGCCCGAACTTCTCAGACCACTGAACGCCCCCCACCCCCACCCCCAAAACCCCACAATATGAAACTCTCTTTTTCATTTGAGCCTAGGAAAGGAAAGAAGCCACAGAAAAGAATATGAAGAAGGTAAGCAAAGCGAACACAAAAAACTTACAGTTGCAGCATTTTTACTAACAGGTTTGTCTGCCGAGGCAGAGTCGTTACTGCAGTACTCCTCTGTTGGCGGCGGTAACACACTCCCTGATCGCCGTTGCATGGTATTAATGGCACCAGCAATTTGTTGAACTCTACTCCTTCAAAATAACTATGCAAGTTAATTAGCCATCCAGGGAACATTTACATGCATAGGACAGAGACATGCAGACTGATAACGTCCGGTCTTCTGATACTGGCACAGCTGTAAGTAATCTATACAAGAGACCTACTGTGTTTAGGCTAAAGCTGAATGCCTCCTCCAAAAGCCCTGAAAATGAACCTACTAATTTGATGTTCACTACACATGTAGGTTCTACCTGGAAGCTATTTGCATTTTAGCAGCTAAAGCATCCCAAATAATAATGAGCTGAATAATCTCAATACCTTGTGTAAGCTGATATGATTTCGTCTTTACTAAAGCTATCCTCTTGCGACCCAACCTCGTGCAAGTATAAACAATCAAGATTGGTACAGGGCTGAACCAAAAGACAACTAATCTTTGATTACATTATGATTATATAAGGATCAAATGCAAATTCACAGTCAATGATTAATTCCAAATTATAATTCAAACTCATACCACATTTCTCAACCAAGCATGACAGTATTTTGTGGTTCCAAAGCAAGCTCTACGAACAAGGAAATCAAAATGGTTAATGTAAAATCAGAACAAAGTTGGTTGCCTACACGAATCAATCATCACACTAACCTTAGAGGACTACCATCCAAAACAAACCCATGTACAGATTGAATACACAGAATTGCTTCCTCCTCCTTTGAATAGGTAATATATCTGTACACAACATTTCAACACTTGTAAACTGATTTTCTTTTGTTTGAAGACTACATATGAAACTGAGGATTTCAACCAGCAAACATAATATACGATGAAAGCACAACAAGAAAAAAGGGGCTTCATGATTGGAGAAACAGCAGGGGATGTGTTGGCGTGTCAAGGGGTAAAAATTCAATAGTGGAAACTAAGTGCAATTTTGATTAGATGTTCAGCGGACACACTACCCTCAACACATGAACAGTTTTTAAACAATATGAATTTTTGGAGCCAGAAAGTTATAGAGAATCAACACAGGTAATGTGTGATGCCAAATTTGTCTTTGCAAAAATTGGAACTCACCAAGGCAGCAAAATTTATTTTCATTCGGAACATTTACCGATGGGATGGAGGACCCCACATAAGGTGTATACCGAATTACAGAGCTTATTTTTAAGAAAAATGATACTCTACAAAGAGAATATAGCAACCAGTGAAGACTGAGAAACAAGGAAGAGGCTCAAACAAGTGGGTGAAATCAAACCAAAATGACTGTTCACTGTGATCCTTTAGTGACCCTCTAAAGCACCACCGGAAGGAAAAATAGTTAATAAGGTATAGATAATTATCAAAAAAACACCAGTTACAGATGATTTTGTTAATTTTTCAAAGGCCTTGTACTACAGCTTATTTTGCAGCAATATATAAGAACTTGCATTGACATGTGTCAGAATATAAAGGACAAAGCAATATTTGATAACTTGGACAGCTGCATGACATACAAAGTATTTTGATAACTTGGACAACTGTGTGACATACAAAACATTTTGATATCTATTACAATTGTCAATTTTCAAGTAGCCAGGTAACTCAATAAGGAACAAAACTTACACACTACAAGTATCATTTGCAAAATGTTGAATAGTGCCAGCAGCTGTACGAGATATAGACACCTTCATAACCTTCCCATACTGAGAAAAATACTCTTTCCTCTGTAGAAGCTGCTTTTGAGCAATAAAAAAAGAGTGAGGAATAACAGGCATATTCAACAGGAGATATTAAGTGTTCTTTTTTCGTTTTTAATTTCTTGAAGGGTTTTAAAAATTTCACAACAAACGTACATACATCTTCATCAGCTAGACTGAGAGGCAACCCCACAATGTAAACAAGATTTCTTTGAACGACTCGAACACTGCTAAGTTGCTTCCTAGAATCTGCTGTTTTACTTTTGCCCTTGCGAGAAGACAACCTTTTCTCAGTGCTCATCTCAGCCACTACCCTGTTGTCAACACCAAAGATAATGAATAATTCAAAATTCAAAAAATATAGTCTCATTCTCTTGATAGAGTTGTCTTAAGAAAGCAAAATTTGCTCATCTCATTACTTGTCACATTTTGCTTCCATGCCAACAATCTTTTCCTTGTTATAAGGAGTGCGACATGCTGGACACCTCCCTTCTGTATTCTCCTTCTCAGCCATATCCATTATGTGATGCCAGCACCAGACACATATCTTCAAAAACATGTATCAAATGTTAAAACCTACAACTACCGATAAATTCACCATTGGAGTAAAGATCAACCGTGAAAGAAAATACAACAATTACACCTCAATTTACCATTTGAGGTTTGACTATAGGAAGCAAGTTGAAATCAGGCTACATGAATCCACACGGATGACTAACCATCTCGCCCGTTTAAACTCATGCATGCTAGACTAACATAATACAACAAATCTCATACCAATATAATATAATATAAAATAAAAATGAGAAGTAGTTCTGTGTTTCCTACTAATATATAATCTCTAATAGGACTAGAGGACTCGTAAAAACATAAGATCTGAAGTAAACATAAGCGTGACTAAAATATATTCCCAACTAATTGGTATCGGCGAAATAGATTTTTTCTTACATTGAGCCTTATATTTTGTGAATTCAGTCGCCAAAATTCGGCACCCATACATTTTGAGATGACAAACTTGAAGTTGTAAGTAAAGCAGATTAATGGAATATTTGTAAGGGTACATCATGAGGCTCCTAGGTATACCAGCAAAATCTACAACAATGCAACCAAAATATTTACTAGTTAAGGTTTGAGGTTCGAGCCCTGAGCTTAAGAGCAAGCTAAACAGAAACTACATGGATTTGAACTGCTCAGGAATTAAACCCTTCCAAAAGTCAAAAACTTAAACCCTCAAAACTCTAAAGAAATGCTATATTACCTGAGCAGATATGTCTAATCGATGACCTACACTTGAAGAATAAATTCAAAAGAAACACCAAAGGATGTGACTAAGTAGTGGGTGAAAACCTCAGAGACCGAAATTCAATCCCCACAAAAAACGCTAGATGATCTCTTCCCATCTGCCTAAGCCTGGGTGAGAAAAGTTGCCCTGTATCTATGTTGGTGGGGAAGTTGCAGATATCCGTGGAATAGTCGAAGTGCATGCAAATTCACCCGAACACCACCATTATCAAAAAAAATCCAGTAAGAAGTTTCTAAACATGTAAGGGAAAGACTGCTGATCTGTCTAAAAATCCAGTAAGAACTTTCTAAAAATGTAAGGGAAAGACTGCTGATCTACAAACCTCATAGCCGCACTTGCAAGGCTTCAACTGCTGATCTGTCATATCCATCTCCTCTGCACAAAGAGGACACATCTTATCCCCCTGGTCGCTCATTGTAGCCTGCAACAGAGTGCAAATATCATAAGTAACATATCCAGCAGCACAATCAATTCACCCGTTCGACACTTTTGTCCACAAGAAACTTGAAACTAATTTCCATGCCAAAAACATTTTTTCCAACACAACAATCCATACTCTAAAGGACTTGCAACTTCTAACTGACGATTGTTGTAACTCCACACTATCAAAAACTCAATTAAAAGACCTACTACATCAACTACAGATGTACAGAATCCCAGATTAAAAGAAAACCACACCACTTGTCAAAACAAAAACCACGACATACAGATTTTTTCTTGAGAAATAACACAAATAGATTTTGTAGCTACCCACCCCAAATTGTTCGACGCACTATATCTAATTAGTTCAACCAATTTTTTTATCAGACTACTGCTTTTTCAAACTTTCCTCTTTTTTTAGCTATAAAAGTTTGTGATTAATTATTTATTTAAAATATGAACCATCTTTTTTTTTTTAAAATATTGAAGCAATAAACCACAAATTCACACCAAATCTAGATGATTCTATCCTCATACTCTGAACCATAGCAATGTGACTAACACACTGCTTCTATTTTCAAATATGAACATCTTATTTTAAAATAATTAAGCAATAAATCACAATTGCACACCAAACCTAGATGAATTTATCCTCGTACTCTGAACTACTATCTGAACCATAGTAGTGCGACTAACATTCTGCTCCTCCTTAATCCAAAGTCAAACTCATGAACTCAAAAACACAAAATCTATTTTATTTTTTTTGTGATAAATCAAACTCATCGATCCAATACAACAACACACAAGGAACTAACCAAAAAATAAAAAAATATCTACAATATCCACAAAAAAAATCAAATTAAGAAAACGATAAAAGAAATCACTTCACCAATTAGACTCAAATCAAAGCCTCGTCAATCAAAATTCAAAACAAAAACTCATCCAAACAATTCAAAACGCTGTTAAGTCTTAACATAAATCCTACAAAATTCAAGAAAAAAAACTCAATCCAAGCAGTTCAAACGCTGCTAGATATTGACAAAAATCATACAAAATTCAAACAAAACAAAAAACTCATCCAAACAGTTGAAAACGTTGCTAAATCATACAAAAATTAATAAAATTAAGGATCTGATAGGGTTGAAGATTTGGACTCACAGTGATGAGTGGATCGAAAATGGAAAAAAAATCGCAGAGGATGAGACGCGCAGAATTGCAGAGAGAGAACCACACAGGCTGCTTGTGAATGAAGAGAGAGAAAGTGCGAGAGGTCGGCTATTGGGTGTTTTTTATGCTGCTGGTTTACGGTTTGCGGGTCGGGTACCGACTTAAATAACCGGGTTCAGATTATTTTACATCTCGATGCTCTCCACACGTAGTTCATGGAACTTTATAAAAAGGGGTTTTCATTTAAACTTTTTCATTAAATATTAAATATTTTCAAAAAAAAGTTTATATTCTTCATCATGTTAATATAAAAACAGTTACTAATATTACTTTTTTTGGAAACTTTACAGATAGTCATTATAATAAATTTAACTATGCTACATGGCTATAGTTTGCATATCTACAGATAGTGGCGGAGCCAGAAATTTTAATGTGGGTTCAAAATCTGAGAAGTAAACATACAAACTAGTGGGAGGGGGTTCGACATCTATTATACATATCTAAAAATAATTTTAACCATGTATAAATAGTACTATATTTTTCACCGAGGGAGTTCGGATGAATCCTCTTATTATACACTGCCTTCGCCCCTGTCTACGGGCTGTAGCTACAATTTAAGTTGGCTCGTTTGTATAATTTACGAATTTGTATAACTCAGAAGTTTGTATATTATGCGGGTACATTTGTATAATTCAATTATTTTTGTATAAAGTCAAAACAACAAATTTATACAATTACAAATATCAAAAGTGTATAGTTATACAAATTTTGAATTATACAAACGTAAGAATCATACAAAATTAAAAAGTTGAGCCACGTAATTATAACTAAAAGCAGGCTGCAAATTGTAATTAAGTCAAACTATAATTATGCTAACTAATTAATTACTAGTATATGTTTGTTTATACATATAATTTTTCCTAGTTTTTATACGGTTTTCAAAAAAATAAATTAATTTTATAACATTAAATTAGTTAATTTGACTTTTTAAAAAAGCAAGTATCTTGGGATAAAAGAAAGTATTGTTGAAAGTTGTTTCTTCATTAAGTGAGTTTGAGGATATTTCTGTTATGAATTTGTATTACTGAAAAATCTTATAAAAAATTAAGTTACCTTAACCAAAACAACGTGATCTGATGGAGAGTTGAGATTGCTCATCCTTGGATTGGTGATCCGTGATGATCGTGAGATCGGAAGGGGGCGGACCTTCTGGTGAACTGGAACAGTTATTCTGAACATTTTCTTTATAACGAGAATAGTTATTGCTAGGAGTTAAGTGAGAAAAATCTGATGATGATTGTTGCGCAGTAAAGAAAGATATAAAGGTAAGGGTATTAACCAAAACTAGCGTGTTAGTAATAGAAGAAATATTTAAAAGATTTTCATTAATATTTTGTATGGTCACATGGCTAAGCGAATTGGGCAGGTGGTAATCCTTAGCAGACTTATTTTATATTTCCATGTCAGCGCTAGAGTTATTGAGGGTAGAAGTGTAAAAGTCTTTATTAGGTTTGTCGGGAGAAGACACGTGGTAAACATCTGTCGATTACACCAAGAGTACCTTGCCTAGATTGCATTGTCGGAAGGGCGGGGCAATCAGAGCAATTTTTGCTAATTTCATCTTCCTGTAAAATTTTGAACATATCAAACTTGTTAGTAGTAGAGAAGTTAGCTTTGAGCGTGTTATTATTTTGAGAAGACTGCGAAACGTGAAGGTTGTTTTTAGGATTAGGAAGGCTTTCAATTAAGAAATCAACAAGGCTCTCTGAGGGGTGGTTGGGGTTAGAGTTGGAATACAGAGGGGATTTTTAAGATTTAAAGGATAAATTCTGAGTAATTAAAAACTTACTTGAAGCAACATCAAATATATTAACGTTTATACCAGATTTTCTTGATTTATTGATTGCTCTGTTTTGAGATGGTACTGATCGTCCTTTCCTATGAAAATTAACTATATGTCATTGGTTAGATGCTAGTTGATGTGTTTGTTGTTCCACTTGTAGATTGTTGATGTCCCTTTCTTATGATCAGTTGCTTTCCTCAGACAAATTCTTTTTATCGAAATTATTGTCTTGTTGTAATGGGGGTTGAAAAGGACATGATTGACTTATTTGTCATCATATTCATATTTAATATCCTTCTATTTGTGTACATGAATGACGTTATGATTTTAGAAAGTGTATATTTCTAATGAAAATCTTTAGAATTATATATAAAAAACACAGCCTCTGCTTGCGCTTTCACTGTTTAAGCACTATTACATTCAAAGTATTAAGCATACATAAGTAATCCTAGATAAACTATCAAAGTAAAAACTATATGATAAATACTAATAAAATAAAATAAAATAAAAAAAATCTTACCAATAATGATAATATGTATAAGGATGAATGATACATGGATTCCTCCAAACAGAAGTACCTTTAATATTTCCATTATTGAACATCGTAAAAATGAAATTTATAAATAAAATATTTTTGATTCAGAGTATTTTCTTAATTTCGAATATTCTGTTTTTGTAGATACAATCTCAATCTCAACCTCAATAACATTCAACATACAATAATGTAAGTGAGAAGCTATAATAGAAAATACCTATCATTTTTTGTGTATCTATCTAGTTAGTAAATTACCGTTGATCATTGTAATTACCCGATCGGTTATTTTTGAAAAATTGCATGAATTTATCATTTTATCCCTCTTGATTTTGACCTCGAGTCTTTTATGATTGAGTTTAAAAGTTGGTTTCAAACTTTGAGTTTAAAGCTGAGAATTTTGTAAGTTTTGAGTTTGAAAGTCTAATGTTGTTAAGAAAATGATTTTCAGTGTCTTTTAGAGTTTTGAGTATCTACAAGGAATTAAGTAGATTCAGTTAGTACCGATATGTGGACTCTAGTCTATAAGAGTTATCGTTTTCAGATTCAAAGTCTTTTTGAGGATTTGAGATCCTGAAAATTATTGAGAATCTAGCCTTTTGATTGACTTTGGTCAATATTCGAAGATGAGATGCTCGTATTGGAATTCTGAGAGTTCTAATGGATTTAAGAGATGATTTTAGACCTAGGTAAGGTCTTGGTTGATTTTTGAGAGGTCCCGAGCTTGATTTGGAAATTTTAGACGTTATGTTAGTTTCAAGTGGTTTTCATGAATGTCAAGTCAAGGATTTATCGGATTCATATTTCGACAATTCCATTGAATCTAAAATGTCGAGTATAATCAATTTGTATATATGGTTTATGTGTATGGGGTGCCGAACGAATCCCAAATTAAATTTCCTTATGATATTTTGAGTGTTGACTTATTTTCTAGTGTCTAAGATCTGGGGCACCTCGCGATGACGAGGGATAACTCACTTTCACAAAAATTCGTGTTAGCAAGGTCCTGATTGTTTTCAGGACAAAAGTATAAATCTATTCATCACAAATCAACTTTTGTTGCTCTTGATGTTCACAACTTAAAAATATAAATATCCTAACTTTTTATATATCTTGTGTTAATTCCATTTCCAATTTGTTCAAAAACAAAATCTACATAAAAAATTATAGGATCACAAAAGCTTACCCAAATAATTTTGCACAAGAAATTCTTTTAAATTGCCTCTAAGGATTCGCCAAGCTCAAAAATAAAAAATGGTGCTTAAATCTCAAAGAGTTCAAACCAAAACCCCTCTTTGATATTGCAAAAGCAACCACTACTTCGCAAAAGTGAACCCCACAAAAATTAGGATCACGGTCGCGAACGGATCCTTTGCAAATGTGAAGGTAGCGAAAGCGAATGTCCTTTGCAAATGCGAAAGTCAACAAAAATAGACCCTTTGTAAAACTACTCAGGACCTCGCAACACGAGTCTCGCAAAAGAGAGATATCCCTCACAATAGGGAGGTGCACTAGATCTTAAACACCATAAAATCAGCCAACAATCAAAACATTGAAAGGACCTTTGAGATATATTTAGTACCACGCGCACACACCCCATATGTCCAAATCAATAATCTGGACTCAATGAAATCGTTGAAATATGAATAATTAATACTCCAAGTTCTGGACTCACTGAATTACAAAAATATGAATTCAAGGTAACTTTGACATGACATCCATGAAAACCACAAAAAATAACATAACATCTAAAAATGTCAAATCAAGCTCGGAACCTTTTAAAATCAACCAAGACCTCACCTAGGCCTAAAATCATCTCCCAAATTCAAGGTAACTCTCGAAACTTTGATCCGTGAATCCGAACCCTGAATATTAATCAAAGTCAATCCAATTATTAGGGTTTGGATTCTCGGATCAAAGTTTTGAGAGTTTCGTCGAATTCTGGAGATGATTTTAGGCCTAGGTGAGGTCTTGATTGATTTTTGAGAGATTTCGAGCTTGATTTTGCTTTTCTAAATGTTATGTTAGTTTGTTGTAGTTTTTAAAAATGTTAGGTCAAAAAGACCTCAGATTCGTATTTCAAAAGTTCCATGAAGCTTATAACGTTGAGCATATTCAATTTGTATATACAGTTTGTGTATACGCGAGTCTGAATGAGTCCCAAAGGTCCTTTCGGTGTTTTGAGTGTTGGCTAATTTTCTGGTGTTTGAGATCTGGTGCACCTTGTGATAACGAGGGAGGGATCATTTTCATGAGGCTCATGTTAGCAAGGTCCTAATTGTTTTGTGAAGGGTTGATTCGTGTTGACTTTTGCGTTTGCGAAGGATGTTCACTTTCGAGACATTTGCATTCACAAAGGATGTGTTCGCGATCGCGATGGTTCTATCTTTTAGGGTTTCACTTTTGCGAACCAATGATCGCTTTTGCGACATCAAAGAGGATTTTTGGTCTGGAATTTCGGGGTTTAACCCTCATTTTCCATTTTTGAGCTTGACAAAATCCTTGGAAGCAATTTTGAAAGGAATTTTTGTGCTAAATTATTTGGGTAAGTTTTTGTGATCCTAAAACTTCATTACCCTTTGATTATTTATTGATTCTAACATCAAAACGTGGGATTTCGATTGACAAATGACAAGATCTTTTAAGAACTAAAGTTCTAAACTAAATTGGAGATAGTAAACTAATTTTAAGTTTTTTTAGAAATGATTGATTTTTTAAGGCTTTGATTAATATTTTCAATTGTTGATTTTCACATTCAAACCTTATTTTTGGAATTGATCTAGAGTTGATTGACCGATCTTTTAAAGTAATTGATGTAGGTATTATTGCTTCCATAAATTTATTGTGAATACTTAATATATATATATATATATATATATATATATATATATATATATATATATATATATATATTGTGTGTGGCTTTGGACATTCGTCTGAAGGGGAAGACTCAAGTCTTAGAGTGACTAGTTGGTTGAATTAAGAAAAGTGATATCCTAAACCTTGTATTTTAGTTGAATTAGTGTATCTTCCCATCATTGTGTATGAGTTTGGAGTACTGAGAATGATAAAAGGTTCATTGTTCCACTTGATAAATATTAATGAATAAAAAGGGGTTTAAATGAAAAGGTTGTGTGTTGATTATAATGCTTATGAATTGCTTTGTGGTGACCCCTACATATTTGATTGATCGACGAAATGCTTGATAATATGAATGCAGACTTGAATTTCTTGAATTGTTGCCTCTTCCTTATGGTGTGAAATTTTTTATGTGCATTAATTTTTGTACATCTTAATGAGACACATGACATAAAGTCGATGGTTCTGACTAGTGTCATATAAAGACGATAAGAAATGATTCTGACAAAAGTTTGATTATTGTGATTTGATTCATTTTGATTATTTATTAATTGTGACTGATGCATGTGTTACTTGTGATTGATTTACTTGACATTAAGATTGACTTACTTAATACTTGTTGATTGTTGAATTGTGACTATTGGACTATGATTATTGAGCCTTGTGAGCAGTGCATTGCAGAAATGTTAGGTTGAGCTGATTTCTATGTAGGTTATAGTTTGAGAAGGTTCAATTAAAATGAAATAAGTACTAGATTCTAACTAGTTGATTTGTTTATTAGATTGTTTTATTGGTATCGTGTAGTTAGAACTCACTTCTTACTTCTACACTAGTGTAGGTTTCGAGATCAGTATAGTTTAATTTCTCTTTCTCTACCATCTCTATGACTTTTCAAGAAATTGTTGAGAGGTAGCTCCTTGTTATCTCAGCAGATCCTCTAGCTCTTCTTTTTATGCTTTGTTCTATTTAAGAAACAGATACTTGAGAATTGTACTTATTTGTCAATTTGGCACTTTATGAATTAATGGTTTGTACACATGATAACTAGGTTTTGACCGATAATAGAAAGAAGGGTAAACAACATAAATCTCACTAATTTAGGTTCTAATGACTATTCATGATAGTTTCGAATATTACTTCCTCTACCACGTTTTGTTGGTTGAATACGTTTATCTTAATTCGACGAATACATGTATCCGAGGAATTGACAAAGCAGAATACATGTTTAACTAAGTACTCTAACTAAACTACTTAATTTAAGGAGGAAATCACTCATTTAATAGATTTGACATATATCTTGTCTAACAGTTTCTAAAAATTCAAAAATATTTTAATTTCTTCCATTAATTTTTAGCAACAAAAAAGTGAAAAAAATATATCCAATTTGTGTTAATTATATTATGTTGTGAACTTTTTTTGGTCGATTCGAAAAT
The DNA here is from genome assembly GCA_016801875.1 of Solanum sitiens. NCBI lineage: Eukaryota > Viridiplantae > Streptophyta > Magnoliopsida > Solanales > Solanaceae > Solanum > Solanum sitiens. Next base: position 152,742 of record JABWTJ010000912.1, on the reverse strand, counting down.
AGGGTGTGATAACTTGGCGACTCTACTGGGGAAATCCCAAAATATGTATTTTTTCAAGCTAAAATCTGCACTTTCCTACCTGAAAATCTTCACTTTTTAAGTTAACAAAAAATCTGCTTAATAAAGCATGCTGAAACTATTTTTTTTACGCTAAAGTCTGTATTTCTAAAGCTAAAAATTTGCACTTTTCATCTTTGAAAAAGTGTCATTTTAAGTTAAAGAAAACTGCATTTTATACTTCAAACAAATGCATTTTGCAGAGCTGTTAAAACAATCTTTTATCCCCCTAAAAAATAATACTTTAAACAACCTAAAGTCATGTTTAACAAGAAAAAAAACTCATCTCTAACGAAGCAATTGTAGGCAAATTTAATACCCAACTGGGATAGAAAGACAGGTGGTTATGTTTGTTATCATGTTCATACCATAGCAACCTGCTTCGTATACCCAAACACAAACAAAACAAGTGTAAATACAAGTATTTAAACCATAAAATGTTAGCCAGAAGGGTAAACAACATATATAAACATTCGTCTAAAAGATAAAGTTTTAAAGAGAGGAAGAAAGGCGCTGAAAACTCTAGATGTGATGAAGGCTGCTAGACACAAGCTCGTGCGATTATTAGTCACTTCTCTATTTTGGACAGAAGTGGAGTTATAACACAACTCCAAATGCGCTCCCGGATGTACATGTGCAAAGGAAATAGATAAAATTAGTAAATGAGTTTGGAACTTGTAAGAAAGTAAATCAAAAATAAATTTCACGTACTCATTTGGTAACCCAAATTTAACTTAACTTATACCAACAATCATATTCTAATGGACATGAATTTCTACAGAAACCTTTCTGTAAGTTAGATTTGGCGTCATAATTTAATATATTTTAACACCACATATAAAGTGTTCTTAAGTATATCTGCAATTGTCTATTGAAACATAAGAATTTATTCATCATTTTATTCTAACAAAAGCAGCAAACAATATTCTCAAATATCGTTTCTAAAAAATAATAATTAATGTTTAATCTTAAGTCCTATCATTATAAGATTACAAAGATGGTCAAATGATAACAAGAATGAAAATTGGGATAAACCAATAATTAATTGTTAAAAGAAATACTGCCCAAAGAAGAGTGTGGCTAGCATGACAAAGATTTTCACCTTATTATTGTTTTTCCAGTTTATAGGAAAGTTCCAGTAGAATTCTCACAGAAACGTAAAAAATCAAGGATTGTATTGATGATCGAATGATTGAGTTACATACTCCTTAAATAGGAGACGAGTCGTATACTAGCTACACTAGAAATTCTAATACTACACAATATATTATGTACACCTTATCCTAGTCGACTACATCAGCTTTAGTCGTACAAAATATAGACTTGTACATAAATTAGGATTGAGCAGTCTAGTCCTAGTGTAACTCAAACTCTAACTCGTCAGACAGCTTCACCGAACATGTTCCTTTGACCTATTCCATCAGCTTCCTTCAACACTTCCCCTCAAGCTAGTGAGTGGAGGAACTGTAACTCCTAGCTTACGAAGAAAATGCTTTTGTATGAATATCTGCTAGCTGATCCTTAGACCTCACAAATTGAGTAACAAGTTGTCCTCTAGCCACCTTCTCAAAAAACAAATGATAGTCCATTTCAACATGTTTAGTTCTAGCATGCATAACTGGATTAACTGTCATGTACAAAGCACTCATGTTGTCACAATACAATGTAGGTACAAATTGAAGAAACACCCCAAGATCATGAAGTAGATACATGATTCATGTCATCTCTGATGCAGTAGAGGCAAGTGCTCTATACTCAGCTTCAGCACTGTTTCTTGGAGGTCCAAGAAATACAGTTTGCACCTAGGTAGATGCTATAGCCTGTAGTTGATCTCTTAGTAGTGGTACAACCTCCCTAATCAGCATTGGAGTACCCATACAACCTACATGGTGATTGTGAAATAAGTCCAAGTCCAAAGTGCAGAATGCTTTTGATGTACCTGAGAATTCTTTTCACCCCTTGAAGATGTGCGCTGTTCAGATTTTGCATAAATTGGCTTTCTAAATTCACAGCATGAGTAATATCTGGTCTTGTGAGAGTCAAGTATTGAAGACTCCTTACTATCATTCTGTAAAAAGATGCTTCAACCAGGCTTCCCACAACTTCATGTAAACCATGCTTTTGAGCCTAAGGAGTGGCTATAGCCTTTGCAAAAGTCATTTCAGTCTTGTCTAGTAGCTCAACAACATACTTACTCTGGCTTAAGTGGATGCTCCCATCAAAATACTTAGGCGGAATTGTCTGGTGGACCCTTGTACTTGTATCAGTTTGTATTTTGGATCCTTCTACTTAACTATTTGTCATCTGAACCCTTAAATTCAATACAAATAATATTTTTATGTCACGACTGGAATCTAGACCCCAGACGAGACCGGCGTCGTTAACCTCTCAAAGGTCGCAGACAAGCCTACTTACGTCATTCTTGCTTTACATAGGTTAATTTTAGCGGAAATTTGAAACTTTTGTTTCTAAATATTGCTTACTAAACATTTCTAGTACATTCGTAATTTGTTCACCATCAACCATCTAACATTAAGAGATAATCAAATGAAAGGAATAGTTCAATACTTATAAAGCGTATAATTGCCAAAATGGCACCAACACATAGTCTGAATAAAAACAGGAAAGAAACGCTAGTGGAACATGTTCCACCAGCTCAACTCTAAATCTAAGCTAGAATATAAAATAGTAGCATCCTCGAAAGCATGAGGACCTACCAACTCCGGATGAATGCTGGACGTCCGGATAACTGCAACGATGATCCTGTAGCTCTATCGTCCACCTGTACCTGCACCTAAAATAGTAGAGTTTGTATAGGGTTAGTACACACTTGTACTCAGTATGGGTATATACAAGCACACACTAAGGACATGCATGATAAAGAATAGCTCTTTCCTAACAACGTGATTTTTGGAAGTCAAGTCAGTAGACTTGCCAAATTGGGATTAGGAAAGTTTCCAAATTTGGATTAGGAAAGTAAATGATCTTTCCAAATTTGGATTAGGAAAGTCAGTGAGCTTTCCAGATTTGGAATAGGAAAGTTATGCCATGAGAATAACATACATCATCATACTTTTCACATTTGCACACAGCACATAACATTTACACATAGCACATATCATATAACATACAGTACATTTTGCATGTAGCACATAACTTCTTTCATATCATTCATTCATATGCCATGAGACCTTGGAATCATGGACTTGACATTAAGACATCCCAGAAATGAGGGCTCAACAGATGGGACCTCACCTAGGGAATCTCCATTAGCAAACACAGAGTCTGCTTCATTCATTCATACGTACTTCATTTCATTTCATTCATAGGCCAGTGTGAAAACTAGCTATACCTAGGGTGTAGTTTACGACTTTCATCGGGTTTGCTGTGCAATGATTAAGAATAACCTAGTGTTATTACCTGAGTCTAGCTCACCTCTTGATTATCCTATCCTAACACCTTTGGTATTGTTCATTTCATTATGTGCATCATTTGAGGTTGGCCTCATTCATTCATTGGGAACTTTAACTTTAACCGACATAGATCATGTGAGCATCATGAAATCCAGTGTCTCCCCCACACCAAAAAGAGGTGGAATCACCGGCCAAAGTGACCCAAAAACATGCTAGCGTACATGGGAATTTAACCCCGCCAGATCCCTATATTTGCAGTATAGGTTCGAAGACTAGGAGATATAAGGAGACCCATACCCGGCAAGCCGGACAGTCTCATCTCATGAGAGTTACGTGAACCTCCGCCCTTCCCGAAAGAAGGCATCACCGCTCATAGCTAGTCTATCGGTGCTCAGTATAAAGTTCCATTACATTCATCTCATACGTCATGGAAGCTGGCTTCTAGTATGAGGACATCATAGCTCATTAGATGATTTCTCATCTCATCATTCGTATTGAGTGTGTTAAGCTCAATACTCTCATTAGAGTGTTCATAGAGACTGGTCTCTTCATTATCTTACACTCTCATAGGTGAGTACGTATTGGTAACATTTACTTAGGCTCATATGAGATTGCTCTCATCATTTACATTAGCCTCATATCATGTTGTCACCACATTCATCATCATTAGCACCTTTGCTTTTCATAATTATTCACCTCTTATTACGTGAATGTTCATTTCATCATATGCCAATGCACTTGGCCATTTGGTGTGTTTCACACCCTTACTGAACCCTTCTAGGGTTTCATTATTTCATTCTTCATTTCATCATTTCATTGTTCATCTCATCATAGCCAATGCACTTTTTAGTGTATTTACACTCATACTTAACCCTTCTAGGGTTCATCATTTTATTTCATACATCTTAGGTTCACTTACTTTTGAACATATGTTAGACTTATGTGCCTATACATACAAGCCAGGGGGCTTCATTCATAGTTCGTTAAGTGATTCTTACATTCCTAAGATTATGTAGTACAAGACTTATGTATCTTGAATATATGCCAAGATCTTGATTTTGATCTACGTAGGTGGCATTATTCTTGGATTTTTTGTTCACGTATGACTTATGTATCAATACGGAAGTTTGGGCAAGGGAACCCAAGTCTTGAGTCAATTGGATATCGTTTATATTTTTCATTGATTTTATTCTAACATTCATAACATTATGACTCTAAGTTAAATCACAATATTAACATTGAAATATTAATTTTCTACTTAACCTTTCTCTTAAATTGGCCGATGGGTTGTGGGTTCGAACCCCCACAACCCCTTCTTATTTTTCATTAACCTTTTTACTGTCCAATTTCGCCTAAACCAAGAGGTTGTGGGATCAAACCCCCACAACCTCTTTTATTTTGTTCTTTAATTCGCCTATGTAGGGAGGTTGTGGGTTCGAACCCCCACAGCCTCCTTACTTTTAATTAATTTTCGCTAGGGGCTGTGAGGTGGTGGGTTCGAACCCCCACAACCCCATATATATTTTTCTTTTTATTTTTCGCTAGGTTGAGGGCATTGGCAGTGAGGTCCTGGGATCGAACCCCCACAGCCTCACTTGCTTTAATACTCATTTTCGCCTCCTCTATTTCCAGCCTTGAGGTCGTGGGTTCGATTCCCACGCCTCACATCTTTTTATTTTCTTTATTCTCCCTCTTCCTTGCTTCCCACGAGTCATGTGTTCGAATCCCCCCCATCCCCATTTTCCTTATTAATTCATTTCGTGGGCAGCAGCTAAGGGGTTCGAATCCCCTTAGCTCCATTACATTTTTTTTTTAAAATTTCAGCCTCTTGGTCATGTGAGGTCTTGGGTTCGATTCCCCTTGACCTCACCTACTTTAATCCCTTTTAAAACTCTCCCAAAATTCCCAGAACCTGCCCGAAACCAACATCACAAGCTGGAAATTTTGATTACCTTTTTGTAGCCTATTTTCTCCACTTTTTAACGTTAAAAGTTTATGCATTTGGAGTAGTGTTTAGTGAGTCCTTTAGGTGCATTTTCATGGACAAATTTGGCCAAGAATTTATCATTAAATTCAGCCACATTACACTTAAATGAACATCATCATTTACATAAGTTTACACACTTAAAATGACAACCAAAACCATATCAAACTTGAAGCCATAAATCAAAACTTATTTACAGTAAGTTTACAGTAAACGTTTTCACATACACACACATATTTTCGGCAACAAAGCTTGTCATTCATATGATTCCAAATACATGTTCATGAACATATTCATCACGAAAACACATTGCAACACCTAATTTCTACCAGCAAACATACCAACCTATGATTTGATGGGAGCTAAGGACAGGGATATGCAACGGGGAACAACTTAGTTTTCGGATTAAAATCGTCTGAGTCCTAAGGGTCTCTTGCGAAAGGGACCAAGAGTAAGAAGACCCATACCTTTATTTTTTTCTTGTTCAACCACGAAATTGCTGCCCAAATCCTCTCCAAAAATCAGTCCAAGTTCAACACTTCAACACCAATCGACGGAAGACTCCTCCCCTTTGCTTAAAGTGATGGATTTATGTTGTTTTCTTAGATTTTTGGTATGAGTTCTTCAAGTGTGAAAACTTCAATATATTTTCTATTTTTGAACTTGTTTTGGCAGAGATAAAACATGAGAATGAGTGGTTAAACGTGTGTGTGAGAGAGAGAGAGAGAGAGAGAGAGAGTGTGGCTTAAAATTAGGAGTTTTAGTTTGGGAATTAGTCAAACTAGGACTCCTTGTTAAACCTTTAGTTAAAATCTGATTTTTCTTTTTCTTACATCAGCTAATATTTACTAATTAATTAATTAAATTTATCCATTTAAATAAAAACAAGTTAAATCATTGCTTCCACCTAGGTTCGAACCCGGGTGGAGCAAGACTTCACTTTTAGAGCTCACATTCGGCTCTCTCTCTCAAAATTGCCCTTCCATTTTATTAAATAATTAATTTTATATATATAGGGTAATTACGATATTACCCTTAGCCTGGTAAAAGACCATTTTACCCCTAGACCTTCAAAACTTAAAATTTCGTCTTTTAAGTCCGGTAAAGACTCCTTCGATTAAATCTTCATTTTCGAGAGCCTTACTTGGTTGGTTCCAACCTTTCCAAGCTCAATTAACTCCCCAAGTTAGTTGGCTTGGTCGTAGTAAGGGTTCTGAGGTATGGTTCTACGCGTATCAGTCTGTGCAAACCTTGGTCTAATCGCAAGCATTCTTGACAACCTAAGTCTTGATCCTATTCATTTTTAGGGTTGTTACATTTTAAGTCCCTCCCATCGTGTGTGTAGTTCACTCTCCCTTAAATTGATGACATGTCAAATCCACATCAGTTATATCAATGACATGTCAAATCCTTATCATCTATATCAATGACATGTCATAATTATCTTTTTTAAACATTTTTTAAAATTTGTTAACCAAATTATTTAATAAAAAGTAAAACAATTAAATTTATATTTATTTCTTAAAATAAAAATTGATACTCCTGTGACTTTGTCCTTTTTCCCCAAAACAAAGCCATTCCTGCATTTCTTCTTCCCCTTTCTTTCTATCTTCATCTATGAAGAAGATGAAGATGATGAATATAGCCCTCGAGATGTTTTCCTCCTCCTTCAACCATCACAAAACTATCAACCTAAGCCGTCGTTGCACCATCAGATCTGGCCAAAAATCTTTTCGCTATCGTAACTAGATACTTCAACCCTCACCCGCCTAATTCTCCCCTCACCTTACTACCACCGTCTCTCTCACTCTACAGCGAATCGGTTGTCTCCGACAAGCACCGCCACCATCGACCTCTCCTTTTGCCGGCAAACCAACGGCCTCAAGGAGGTTTCAATGTCAAGATCTATTAAAACAATTACAAGAGTATGGAAAGAAGGGGTTGGACATATTTTCGTGGAATTCTATGCTCAGAACAAAAAGTTGCTATGACTAGCACCAACTCATCTTGTTAATGCCTGAAGCATTCAGCCAACTTTTGCCTTTCAATCTGAGGTATGAAAGACTTGTACCATCATGAATTAAAAGCCGAGGCATTTTGAGAATTCCATTCTTAAATTTTACATCCCAGAACTTATTAGTTTTCCTTTTCTTGAACTTAATCCTACCTTCTTTCAGCTATGAAACACTATGAACATTTGTTGCCTGCGTTTGTCTGCCACCCAACTCGAATGTGACCAACGCTTGATCCATGTCCTAGGTGTTGGCTTAGGCCCTGTCTGCAAAATGATCCTCCTAAAAATGGGTGAAGAAGATGGAGACTTTTAATTAGATTGTGGTAAAAGAGAAAAAAAGGGATGGGCAGGGGATGGATATGGCTGAAAAGGAGTTGTAATGGGTGAAGAAGAAGGAAATTAATCATTAGTTAAGAATAAATAAAAAATTATTTCTTTTTATAATTTTAAATATTTTTTAAGTAAAAATGCTCCTCACTCGCCTTAATAGGCGTGTGGTTACACACTTTTGCCAACTCAGACATCCAAATGCCACATATGCTTGGTCAATGGTCAGAGGGGTTTATTAAATTGTGTTTTATTGAGTTCAGGGGTCTAGATGACAAAAGGGTAAGTAGAAGGGTTCACAATACAAACTGATACAAGTACAAGGGTCCACTAGACCATTCCGCCAAATACTTAACCTCAACTCCAAGAAAGAAGTGTAAATGGCCAAGATCTTTCATGGCGAACTCCTTCCTAAGTTGTAGAACCAACTCTGAGACATGAGATGAATTACTTCCTGTGACAATAATATCATCCACATATAACAAGAGAAATATTTTTCCTTTGTAAGTTTTCAAAGTAAATAAGAAAGGGTCAGTCTTACTACAAATGAAACCAAGGTGTAAAAGATGCATGCTAAACCTATCAAACCAGGCTCTTGGTGCTTGTTTAAGACCATACAATGCCTTTTTAAGTAGACATACATGCTGAGGATACTCGGGATCAATAAAACCAGGAGGTCGACTCATGTACACCTCCTCTTGTAAGAAGCCATGGAGAAAGACATTTTTGACATCGAGTTGTCTAACTTCCCACTTTGAACTGACAACAATGGATAGAACTACCCTAATAGTTGTTGCTTTAACCACATGACTGAATGTTTCTTCAAAATCTATCCCTTCAAGCTGCGATAATCCCCTTGCCACAAGTCTTGAACACCCATTTTGATCCAACCAAGTTCATACCAGGAGATTTGGGCACCAAAATCCATGTCTTGTTAGTATGTAAATCATGAATCTCTTCCTGCATTGTTGCAAGCCAATGAGGTGATTTTAGTGCTTCCTTAGTAGTATTTGGTTCTTTCACACTTTCTGTGCTGCTGCGAGCAACAAATGACAAATGTTATTCCTTCGCCTTGTTCTTGGTGATTATATGATGCCCTTGTGGTGCAGGAAGTACCTCAACTGGTACATCAGCCAAGTTAGTGGTCTGAAGTGTAGCATTGTCAAGTTGATGGTCAACTGGTACACCAACTAAAGTGGTTGTTTGATGATGATCATTGGCAGAACCACGTAAAGAGACTTGTTCCATTGGACAGACTACTGAAAAAACTGTAGCAGGTGAGAAGGGTGCAGAAGACAACAACATTGTTGATGACTGGGAGGAGAATGATGTGTTACTAAGGATTTGGATATCAGACACCTTGACAGAAGAAGCATGTACCTGATCGTAGGCTACTCAACTGCCAAGGAGATGTGGGAATGCTTGGAAGAAGCATATCTTCAAGCAACAAAAGATAAGGAGTTCCAGCTCAAGCAACAACTGCAAAGTGTGAATCTAGGAACCAAACCAATTGATGAATACATTAAGGAATTCAAAGTCATATGTGATGGCCTTGAAACTATTCACAAGCCTGGAGATGAGGATAACAAAGTGATTAATTTTGCTAGAGGTATAGGTCTTAAGTACAAGACTTTCAGAACTGTCATGTTAGGTAAGACAACGTATCCTACTTCTAATCAATTTATTAATGCTCTTAGGGAATTTCATATGAGGGAGGATAAAAAAGAAGTGCCTCAACAAAATCATAACAAGACATTCTCTGCCCAAAGAGGCAGGAGAAGAGGAAATTACTCTCAAAGAAGATGAAACAATAACTTTAACTCCAGCGGAAGAGGTTTTAAGCCTGCTGGATAGGGAACATGTTCTTATAGCAGCAGAAACAGACCTGGTCCTCAGAAAAGTCCTTCAAGTGGAAGTCATGAGAGGAATAATTCTTATGAGTGTCAAATTTGTGGTAGGAATAACCGTACTGCTCTTAAGTGTTTTTACAGGTGGGATTACTCTTACCAAGTCGCAGATGAGCTACCACAAGCATTGGCTGCTACTAATATTCAAAACACTGATGATACTTTGTATGTGGACTTAGGAGCAAGTAGTCATATGACACATAACTCATGTATCCTAACTGATCTTAAACACTATAATGGACCAGATAAAATTATTATTGGGAATAAATCAAAGTTAAACATAACACATGTTAGGAACACATCCAGATCAGGTCTAAAATTAAAGGAAGTTCTTGTAGTCCCTAAGATTAATAAGAATTTACTCTCAGTTAATAAGCTTGCAAAGGATAATTGTTGTACTCTTGAATTTGATGAAACCAACTTTTTGTAAAGGACAAGAAGACAAGGACAATGTTGGCCAAGGGAACTAAAAGGAATGGACTCTATGCTTTGGAAGATAACAATCTCTATGCTTTAACTGTTGTACACGATTGGAACACGTCAAACAACATGTGTCATACTTGTTTAGGACATCCTAGTTTGAAGTCTTTAAAGTTTTTGAATAGTAATAGTTGCATCAATATTAGTAGTTGGAATAAAATGCCTACTGTTTTTTCTAGTTGTCAGTCAGTTGGGAAAGAGTTGTAAACTTCCTTTTGGCTTGAGAAATAAAATTGAGAAAGAACCTTTATTGAAAATCCATTGTGACTTATGGGACCTGCTCCTGTCGAATCTTCCCAACATATGAAATATTATGTCATTTTTGTTGATGATCACGTAAGATATACATGGATTTATCCACTGAAAAAAAAGTCTGAATTCTTTGAGGTCTTTCTAAAATTTCAGAAAATGGTGGAAAACAATTTCTAAAGAGATTAAGATTTTTCAGTGTAATGGAGGTGGTGAGTTTATCCAAACAGACTTCATTAAGCATTTGAAAGATCACGGCATTGTGAGATATATTCATGTCCTAACACACCTGAACAAAATGGAGTTGCAGAGAAAAAACATAGGCATATTGTGGAGACTGGCTTAACTCTACTACTTCATGCTAATCTACCTTTGTTTTTATGGGTTGAAGCTTTCCTCACTGCAGTATTTCTCATCAATAGATTGCCTTCATCAGTCCTAAAAATGCTAACTCCATTTGTTAAGTTGTATGGGGAACAACTTGATTACAACAGTCTAAAAGTGTTCGGGTGTAGATGTTTTCCATATATCAAGGGTAACAATAAGTTCAGTTCAAAGACCTATCCTTGTGTGTTCATTGGGTACAACAGCTTACACAAAGGATATATATGCTATCATCCCTCTACAAGGAGGGTTTACATATCCAGACATGTTGTGTTTGATGAAAATACATTATCCTATGTGTCTCCAAAAGAATCTCAGACTAACATTGATGTCTCACCTCACCTTGCTACTTTTGTTGAATCTTTCTCTAAATTGCTGGCATATGATAATTATGATTCAGGGGAAGTACATGCTTCTAGTCCACACATTACTAGTGATAATGCTGCTACACCTCATGTACTCATTAATGATGAGAGTATTATTTACCTCCTAGGCGCAGGATCAGATGCTGAGGAACATGTTGAGGTTGATGATCCAATAATCAATAGCTAGAGAACAAATGCAAATATTAAAGATGAAAATAACTTTACGTGGAAACCTCCTTGCTCAAGGGAGGAAAACCACGACTTGTTCTCAACAGGACTTTTCAAAACCACTTCTACTAATCTTCAACAAGCAAAAGTAAAAGTCGGTTATAAAACAAGAGATTAACCTTCTAATCTCCACATTAAGTAATACTCCCTATCACATAGCTGAGCATGAGCAGATACAACACTGCTCTCTATACTAATCCTACCTGATTAATATAGACTTGAAATAAAAGCATAAGTTACCCGTAAGCCAACCCTTACAATGATTCACCCAAGTTTGAAACGTTTCTATCAGAGTTGAAATGAATCCTACAATTAAAGAATGATTACAACCAGACAAATACAACAAATACAAAAAGCAATAAATGCACTTCGATCAGTTCCCTTGTTGTTGTTGAATCTTGAAGATTTTCTCCTTTTGAATGAATGATCAATGTTGTGGTTAGTTGTTTGATATATACTACGAAAGGTTATTATCCATCAAACAAATAACCTAGTCGTACCTGATTTGTGAAGTACTCTGCTGTTTCACCAACCTTGATATAGAGAGCCTTTACAGTTGTCCAGCACTTGGGCGATAAGACGAGCTTCCAACTCTTCAGAGGACCAGATCCTTACACTTGTGAGGAGATCATCAAAATATCTAGAAGCACTAAGCTCATATCATATGTTGACAGTATAAATATCTTAAAGTCACGCGACATATAAACGAATTACCAGTAATGAGTAGACAATAAAGTCGCGGATGCTTAAGAAAGGCAATGCAATATCCAGCAATCGATGTACTGAATATTTCGATTATCTGTGAAAACCTCACAATGAACCCTATATAGATAATATCATCATAGCCTATGCACAAACATCACAATTGTCAATTGTAAATCATGGGTAGGGTAGTTCTTCTCATTGATCTTCAATTGTCTAGAAGCATATGCGGTCATCTTACCTTTCTGCATCAGATAACCACCTAATCTGACTTCAGAAGCATTGCAATAAACAGTGAAGTATACACTCTTATCGGGTAAAATTAAGATAGGAGCTGAAGTCAACAAGGTCTTCAGCTTTTGAAAGCTCTCCTCACAGTCATTAGACCAAATGAAGTTCACACTCCGTCGAGTCAATTTGGTCAAATGAGAGGCAATAGTAGAGAAGCTCTACACAAATCATCTACAATAGCCTGCAAGTCTCACAAGACTCTGGATCTTTGTAACTGGCGTAGGACTGGTCCAACCCAGCCTTCTTGGACATTACGTGTCCCAAAAAATGCAACAATATCAAGCCAAAACTCGCACTTTGAGAACTTGACATATAAGTACTTTTTCCTCAATCTCTCGAGCACAATTCTCAAATTTCGATCGTGATCCTCTTCAATCTTAGATTACACCAAGATGTCATCAATAAACACTATCACAAAGGAATTCAGATAAAGTCGAACACCCCATTAAACAAATCCATGAACTTTGTGGGGCGTTAGTCAAATCCAAACACATCACAAAAAACTCATACTGGCTATAACGAGTCCTGAAAGTTGTCTTAGGGATATATGATTTCCTAATATTCAGTTGATGATAACTGGACCTCAAATCAATCTTAGAAAACGAGGATGCACCCTGAAGCTGATCAAACAAGTCATAAAAACGAGAAAGAGGATACTTGTTCTTCACTATTACTTTGTTCAACTTTCATTAATCAATACACATCCTCATGGTTCTACCTCTCTTTCTCAGAAACAACACATGAGCACCCCAGGTAGAAATACTAGGGAGAATGAACCCCTTGCTCAACAAATCGTCCTTCAACTCAGTTGGATCTATACGACAAGAAGGAATATAAATAGGCTTGGTGCCCAGCTCCAAGTCAATAGCAAAATCAATATCCCTGTTAGGAGGAACACTTGGAAGGTCAATAGAAAGCACATCTAGAAACTCTCAAACCACGGGCACATAATCACTGGTAGGTAGCCCAATACTAGTATCCCGAATGAAAGTGAAATAGGACATACACTTTCTATTAACCAATTTCTTAGCTCGATTGAAGGTGATAAACTTGTCAGGGTAAGAACCACTGGCACTCGTCCACTCAACTCTCGGGACACCAGGATCACTAAGGTCATGGTCTTAGCATAACAATCAGGAATAGAATGATGTAGGGAGAGTCAGTCCATACCTAAAATAATATCCAAGTTTACCATCCCCCTAATGATCAAGTCTACCCAAGTATTATACCCGACCCAAGAAACAAGACAAGATCGATACACTCAATCCACCACAAGGGATTCGTCAACTGGTGTAGAAACATGAATAGGCCCAAACATGTAATCAAACATATCCACATCATTTCTGATACTGCATTGGACATACTTCCATATTCATCTTCTGCTGAAATTCTAGAAACCACACCTTGCTTCTTTGATTTCTATGATATTAAAGAATCACAACGTTTCACCAAGAATCTTGAGAAAACCTTTCTAGTATTAGGGCATGATGTCAAATCTGGATCACAGAAGACACTCAATTGTTTCCCAATGCTGCTCAATAATATATCAATACCTGGTTCTCTTTTCACATATTTCATTACTCTAATAGATAAATCCCAAAGATATCTCTTTGGTTGTTGCAGGAATTAACTGAGGGTCTAAATAGAAAAGGTAATGTCCGGCCTTGTTAATGTCAAAGATAACATCTTTCCTACTAGACTTTGATACTGCCTTTTGGTATCAAGGATTTTATCATCTATTTTCCTATCAAATCATCCAACTCATGTGTCGTTAACTTCATGTTTGTCTTTAGTAGTGTCCAAGATGGTTTTGCATTTCCTAACCCCAAGTGTGAGATAATCTCCAATCCACACTTTCTTTGATTGATTAAAATCCCCTTTCCAGATCTACTGAACTCCATACAAAAAAAAACTTAAGATCACCAATATATTTTATCTTAAAGGCCTTATGTAAGGAAGCTTTTGTATGCTCTATGAGTTCCATTCTACTTCTTGTTACTAGCGTATTATCCACATAAACTAGAATCACCATAATATCTAGCCCCGGTATCTTGATGAATAATGAGTGATCCAAACTGCTTTGAACAAAACCTGAGTTTAACCGTGCCTCACACAATTTTAAATGCCACTACCTATTTTCTTTTTGAAGCCCATATACGGATTTTACAAGTCTACATACAAGTCCACTAGACTCCCCCTAGCTTGGAAATCCCTCAGGCAACTACATATAGACCTCATCATGCAAATCACCCTGTCAAAAATATTATAGACATCTAATTGATGAATAGGCAAATTGAACTGAGCAACCAAGGACAAAACAATTCTCACAGTAGTCATCTTGACTACAGGAGAAAATGTCTCATAAAAAAAAACCTTCTCTATTAGCAACTAGTCTAGCTTTAAACCTCTCTATATTACCATTTGACTTTAACTTAACCTTATAAATCCATATACAACCAATGGGACCTTCTCTCAAGGTAAAGACACTAAGTCTGAAGTGCTCGTATTTCAGACTGCATAGCTTCAATCCATCTGCTATCTTATAGCTTCTTGATAGGAAGAAGGCTATATGATTGCTGGAAAGAATCTAGATAGTGTTGATTAAAAGAGGACAAATTTGTATAATAGACATACTTGGATAAGGGATATAGTGTAGAGATGGAGGCAGACTTGGTTATATAATCAGCTAACCATCGAGGTTGATAAGAAGTTCTTGTGGACCTTTTGGTAGAGAGTAAAACTGAGGTGGGAGCTGAAGTAGTAGAAGTATAAATATCAGAGGCAATACTGACATCATATGTAGCAGGATCTTTAAAAGAAAACTGGTTCTCACAAAAAATAACATCTCTATTCAGTTTCTCAAGATCAAACAATATGAAACCTTTAGTCACATTAGAATATCCCATAAAAACTGCCTTCACTGCCCTAGGTGCAAATTTATCTACTTTAGGCAGAATATTGTCATAATGTAAATAGGCAGAAGTTTTCAAGTGTGTTCAGGCAAGGTGTTTTGTTAAAGAAAACTTCATAAGGTGAAGTACCTGCAAGTACCTTAGAGGGAAGTCTATTGATGGAATGTACAACAGTAAGAATGCAATGACCCCAAAATTTGAGAGGAACACAACTCTTAAGTCTAAGTGCCCTTTCTACTTCTAGTAAATGTTTGTGTTTCCTCTCAGCTAGGGGTATAAGCACATGTTCTATAATGGACAATGCCTAAATACTTAAGTAACTGACCATTAACAAATTCTCCACGATTATATATTCTAATACCCTGAGCACATGTACTAAATTGATACGTACCAGTTGAAAAAAGTGTTTGAGAACTATCAGCACATCACATTTAAACTTCAATAAAACAGTCTAAGTGATTCTTGAGAAATCATCAATAAGTGTAAGAAAATATTGTTTCCATCAAAGTCTGAGTATTATAAGAACCCCATACATCCAAATGCAATAAAGCAAAAGCTCTATTTGATCTAGTATCACTGGTTGCAAAAGGAAGTCTAGTATGTTTGGCTAATGGACGTATCTCACAATTGTCTACAACAGTCTTACATGACTCTATTGTATAACCACAAACATGCTTTATTGACTTTATTGAAGCATGAACTAATTTTCTATGCTATAACATGATGTCTCTTTTATCATCATGAACTGGGAACCCTCTTGTATCTACACCTTGAGTATGTGCACTCTTGTGTGAATTCTGTGACACCATCTAGTAAAGTCCATCATGTTCCTCACCGATCCTCTTCATCTTCCCAATAAAAAAAGTCATGGACTAAGCAAAATCCATGATAGAAGGACATAAAACAATAAAGCTCTCTAGTTAATTTTGATTACGACAACAAGTTATATTGGAAATCAGGGACAAATGAAACATCCTTCAGCTCTCTTGTATCAATAAGTCTACAACTTCCAATGTGTGAGACTAATGTAACTTCTCCATTCCGTGAATGTACCTTACATTTTGGTCTGATTTTACTAATTTCACATTAGTTAAATTAGACAATCCAGAAGACATGTGATTGATTGCTCCACCATCAACTATCCACTTTATATCTTCTGCTTTAGCTATAAGAGTATGTGTATGACCTTCCATATTAGCCATCACACCATGTTCAGTGTCATTGCTAAACATACTCAATATGTTGTCATGTTGTGCATCTGTCAAATGAGGAGCCCTTGGAAGTTCTCTTGTTTCCATATTTTCTAGCATTCCTTTTTGTTTTTAATCCCATATGAAATGTTTTGATGTGTATTCTCAGTTTGGACATTGTAAGCAGTATTTAGATTATCCTTCTTGAATTTTTAGTCAGATGGATATCCATTTAACCTAAAACAACTTCTCTTTACATGCCCCTGCTTCTTGAAAAATCACATTGTTGATCCAAATTCTTCTTCCCTTTCTGGTATTCTTGATTTGAATATTGTTGACATGTCCTCTATAGTGCGGAGAATGATCACCACTATTTGTCATAAGTTCTGTTAAATTTGTACCTTCTCCACTCATAAAAATTCTAGATGAACCATTAAGACTTCATTATTCAGGATCAAAATTTCCACTAGACAAGACTGGCTTTCTCGTTTCATAAGCATGTATATGCCTTGTTGAGACTAGGAGTAGGTTCAGTCATCAAAATCTGACTTATCATCTAATTATACATCTCATTCAGCCCCATTAAAAACTGCATCAACTTTTGTCTTAGAACATGAGCATAAAAATCCTTAGATTTAGGGCAATCAAATGGTGGAGGAATAATACTGGAAAACTTATCCGAGAGATTATGCAATTTCAATAAGTAAACATGAATACTATCACTTCATTGCACTAAACTAGTTATATCCTTGTGTAATTGATAAATTCGAGAAGCATTCACCCTATCAAATTGCTCACGAAAAAATCATCCCAAACTGCCTTTGCACTGGTAGCTTACACAATTCCTATGTGCAATTCTGATGTCACTTAGTTCATGATCCATCCATATACAATAACATTACATCGATTCCATTAATGACTTAGATATGTTCGAAAGTCCTCTTTCTTCCAGGTTCCATCTATGATCCCCAACTTATTCTTTCTAAGCAACTGAATTCCCATGGACCTGCTCCATACTGAGTAATTGTTAGATCATGATAGTTGCATTGGTGTGATTGAAGCTCTATAGTATCAAGAGGATGAA
Organism: Solanum sitiens; assembly: GCA_016801875.1. Taxonomy (NCBI): domain Eukaryota; kingdom Viridiplantae; phylum Streptophyta; class Magnoliopsida; order Solanales; family Solanaceae; genus Solanum; species Solanum sitiens. The sequence continues at coordinate 135,155 of JABWTJ010000912.1, read as the reverse complement.
AAACAAATTATGATCATAATCGAACTTATTCATTGTCGATCTGCAATCCATGATAGTAAGAACTCACAATTGTGATTCAATGCTCTGATACCATGATATAATTCATATATACTAACTAGAACAATTCATCAATGATGAACACAGAAGTAGAGAGGAAGAAGATATGGTAATATTATTCCAGAATCTTCAGAAAAACAAAAATGCTTACAATGCATGCTATTTATACATTCCTAACTAACTAGTTGTGCACTCATAACCGACTAACAAAGTGTCAAACTAACTAATTATACAATTACCCAACCCCCCTGACAACTTTGCACTACTGTGATTCCTTCTATTTCATTAAAAAGGGTCATTAGGGGGTGGAGGAGGAGATCATGAACGTGAAATCCCATTTATGAAAATTGTTTTCGGTACTTAATATTATTAGGGAAGTAATTGACCTTATTTTTAATGAATTTTTTTTTTCTAAAGAACATATTTTTCAAAACATTAATTTTGATCAATCAAACATGAGAAATTTTGATTATAAAAAGAATGCTTTTCTTTCCATACCATACACAAAAACTTTTTTTTTGTTGTTGGTAATAACGGTGTAAAGTTCAATCTACCAGTATAACATAAATTATTTTATCGAGTACTTACTACCTTCCATTAATACAATTACTACACGAAAATTATGCGAACCAACGTTTAGAGAAAAACAATAAATATAAAACTCATACTTTATAATTTTCGATTCTACAAAAGTTGGAACCTCGATATTTTTATTCTCTCACTTATTCACGGATAGGCCACATCAAACATATCATAAGTTTTGGTCCAAGCCTTGCTATAAGTTTACTCATTTAGTTTTTGTATGAATTATCCTCATTATTTGATAATTAATTATAATTACCTCTAAATGAGTAAAATTGTTCATTTTTACTACATGTTTGTATAATACATACACACATACGTCACACTAGTAAAGTAGTCCACTATGACCTTACAAATTTCTTTATAAGTACAATATTTTATAAAATGTGTAATCTTGTGTAAGTAAATTTTGACTACAGAAATACTAACATGACACCATAACCACAAGAATTAGAAATAATCTCCCTTCCACACATGAACAAAACCTTCCACTTGTAACAAACATGTTTTATCTCTTTACTCTCATCCACATTCAATTAACATCAACTACAAACTAGGATAACTTCCCTCACTTTGCTACTGTCACTAACTAATAGTTATTTATATATACCACCTCTCTTTTAGTACTCTTAGTGCAAAATGAGTGAAAATGGTGGATAACAATAATAATAATAATAGCCAAAAAAATGAACCATCAAGTCATGTTTTACTACTCTATTGTAGAGTATGTAAGAGGGGATTTAATAGTGCTGGGGCACTAGGTGGGCACATGAGATCTCATGGAGCAGTAGGGGATAATAGTAGTAGTAATAAAAACTATGGAGAAGAAATTAGTGAACAAAAATATATGATGAATAATTTTAGAAGGGAAAAATTGGAAGGTCAAAAACACTCTTATAATCTTCGTACTAATTCTAATCGATTAATGTCAGGGAATAATCGATCAACAAGTGATCATGATCATGATCATGTAGATGTTGAAAAATCAGATTATTATTATTATGGTCCCGATGTTAAGGATAAACAACATTGTTCAAGAGAAGAAGAAGAAGAAGATCTCGCAAATTGTTTAGTTATGTTATCGAACAAATCTTATGATTTGTCCGATAACAATAACAAGGAGGCTAAAAACAAGGCTAAAGAAGTGGAAAAGGGAATGTTTCAATGTAAAGGATGTAAGAAAATTTTTAATTCTCACCAAGCTTTAGGGGGACATAGAGCGAGTCACAAGAAAGTTAAAGGGTGTTATGCTGCAAAACTCGATGACAATATTAAAGATGACGACGACAACAACAACAACACCACCACCAATAACAACGATGATGATAATGACATTGATGACGACTCAATAATCTCTCCTAGTGATTTGATTTTGCATCAAGAATCTAACGATTTTCAATCTCAATCTCCAACATCATCAAGCTCATTTTCAAGAAAGAGATCAAGGGTTCACCAATGCTCGATTTGCCATCGAGTCTTTTCATCTGGACAAGCCTTGGGTGGACACAAAAGGTGTCACTGGCTAACATCAAGTTTGCCAGAGACTACCTTTATACCCACTTTTCAAGAAATCCAATATCACAACCAAGAACAAGTACTATACAACAAACCTTTATTTATCAACTCTCATCAACCACTAGATCTAAATTTTCCAGAACAACTAGGCAATCCAACTGAAGTTGGTTTGAAACTACACAATAATCCATTTGAACATGAAGGCCCAAGAAGCCAACTCCAGCTATGGACAGACAATACTAATCAAAATCACAAGCGCAAAGATTCTTTGTGTAGGGAGGAAAATAGAAAGGCAAAGGAAGCAAAATTGAGTAACCTTAAAGATGTGAATTTGGATAAAGGCTCTTCTTCTTGGTTACAAGTAGGAATTGTTCCAACTCCTGATATTTTAGCAACCCTATAAGGGTAATATTGAAGTGATAGTCAAATATTATACCTTTTTTTTCTCAATTTATACTACTAATTTTGTGAGATGTTCCAATGTTTAAATATTTGAAATAATATTAATTAGTAGTCTATTCATTTTTTCACTAGTTGCAAGTTGTAATTTGTCCAGTCCCTTAATATAGCAGCAGCAACAACTCTTTGTACATATGGTTTAGTCAAGCTAATTCACCTAATTAATCAGTAACACTTACAAAATATATCAAATATATTGGAAATTAGATGCTTAAGAAAGTTTTAATGTCCTACTTCTTGTTTCCTTTTAAACAAGTTAAAAAATAGATTTGCAATTTCCTACATGAAAATTAACTTACTTTTGTTCAAAAGTTACAATTAATTTTTAAAACATTATTATTTTATTAAGTTCATTACTTAACTTTTGCAATTACTAGTATCTCATAACATTATGAGTGTATTAAATCTCATTTCAAAAATAAAAGCTTGCCTAATATTTTAAAAGTTTGATATAAACTACTTAAATTTTTGTATCTTTCAATAAAGATTTTGACAACAAGAACCAAAGTGCTATATTTATCCCAAAAGGCTAACATTTTGTTGAGTAAAATTGTACCAATAAAATAAAAATAACTTAAACCCATTCCACAAATAGACCTCGAAAAAGCAATCATATTTCACAAGACATGTTATGTTCATCCTTGCCGCGTACAAATTCGTTTATCAAAATAATCAGAATGAACTACAAAAAAAAAGGATATTTTCCAACAAAATAATATGTTGCCATAGATTGGATATTGTTGTTTGCTCAATGGATACAATCCGCTCATGGTAAAACTTCATATGGGTTCGATGTACTTTTATCTTCAACGACTGGCCCAGCATTCAATGCGGGTCGAAGCATCTGGTTGCCGGGTTGGTTAAATGCTGTTAATGAAAATAGTAATTCATTATTCTTAACAATAGGTCCTGGAAGTACTTTAGGCAATAACAAAAAAGTTATTGCATGTTATTGCAATAAACGCTAATGCGAAAAGTTTTTGCAACAACAACATAAATTGTTATAAAAAATTTACTAACGCAACAAAGAAAAAAGTGGCATTTTATTCATACAGTTATGGCTTATAAAATTTTTTGCATAGTACTAACTTCTCTTCTTGATTCTTTGGTAAGTGAAATTCACATGAGTTTTTGTTTTGTAAGTTACTGACTAATTTGGACATTATTTGCTTCATTTTTTTTTCCAACCATTGAGAACTCGACTTCGAAAGCTGCATTTTTAAGTTTCGCTTCTCTGTTAGGTATCCCGAATTGAGTAATAAAATGAGATAATTTTCATATTAATAAATCAAATTTAACAATTACTCCAAGTAGAGAACTTTATTAAACAAAAGAATTAATTTATGAAGTCTGCTTTATCCCGTTGTCGTTCATAAAACTTGTAGAATTTATTTCATTTGAACCAGTTGAATTGTAACGATGTTGAAAATTATAGCAGTAATATCATTTTGTTATATATTACAACAAATAAATAACAGAGTTTGTCATATAAAGAAAGAGTATGAGAAAGAGGAAGAAGTATAGATGTAATAAACAGCTTAGTCTCGTAAGAGTTCTGTACTCTCTATGATAGAGTGTCCCTACAGTGAAGCAAAGTATGCTATATAAGCTAGATTTTAGTTATTCCTTTAACTACAACGAAGTTGAGTATTCGTCGATGGCAACGTTTGATCCACAAGATATATTATTAAGAAAATCTCTTCCTGGATAGCTATCACCAGTCAATTACTTTTGGCATGTTAAAATAATGAATTACTTTTGGCATGCAAGCTTATTGGTCTCAATGATTAATGATGCATGTTAAAGTAATGAAAACAAGAGGAGTCTTGTTGCTTGGAGTAGTGTTTGTTTGTCTAAATTAATAGTAGGCCTAAATTTGATCAACCTATCTTGTGGTATAAAGTTGTAAGTATTAGAAAGTGCTGTAAATGAAACATCAAATAATTGTATCTGAGTCTCATAGGTGAGCAACGAAGACTATTATAAATTTTTTGCTATTCCATAATGATGCTAGATCTAGATTTACATTGTGGTTGCCTACACAAGACATAAGGAGTAATGCATGCAGACAAAAAATATTATTTATGCTAGAATGTGGATGTAGACACACAAAAGTCTAATGCTTTTAATAGACAACTTTTGTCTTATTGAAATGGTAAATGGTCAGTAGTGTTTTATCTTGTTGTCTACCTGATGGTGGTGTTTGGGCCAGCTTACTGTTACTTCTAGAACCAATATATTCCAACATTTATAGCAACTTCCACGGTGGGAGATCGTTAAGAAGAACACATCAGATATCATCACTGGCAATATTGTATAGCAACCAACACAAAGAACTAACATAGTCTGAACAAAATGAAGAAAAGAAATTTGATGAGCAACATGAAACTTCCCGCGCTTCCAGAAAAGCTCATGTAATTTTTTTTGCAAACAAGTTTTCTATCAGTTGCACAAACACAAAAGCCTATTGATGAGCAACATGAAATTTGTCATTCTCACTTTTTTGGGACTGAAGTGTAGTTGTTGTTATTGTTGTTACTTGTGTCTTCAACTATTATGATCTTGTCAACAGAAAATACGACAAATAAACCTAGTCATATCCGCACACATATATACCTTATTGTGATGCATGATGAATTTCCAATTATCAACCAGTTCCTTTTTCAAAGTGTAGATGGAATCTCAATCTTCACAAGTTTCTCTGCAGATACATTTCCCTACTGCCACAATATATTTCAAGCACTAATACTTTACAACAAAAACAAACTACTACTACGCATTACCAAAAAACAAAGTGACATAAGAGTCCAATACCTATTTTTACATAAGCTTGTATCGATCAAAGCAATTACCGGTCTTTTGAGATAAGTTATTACACCATGTAACTTATATATCCCAATCCTAATTTCTAGTACCTCCAACCAAACACATGATAAAATAGTATTTTATCTGTGAGATTATTATACTTTATATTTCACATAAACAACTCCTAATAGTCTTTATCATACAATTCAATATAAAAGACATTAAATCTTTTTAAGCATGTAAAGAGGAATGTAGACAAATTGAGTGACTATTAATTCTCCTTTAAATTTAACGTTTATTTCTGACAAATTGAATCATAATCTTAATTGTCATTAACTCCTAATTAACAACCCTTTATTGACATTTCTATAAGTCAATTATCCACTAGTCTTGGATACTTTATTGCTCTTCAATTTTGAGACGTTTAATTCTTTTGCTGAACGTTAGAGCATTTGGTTTGGTCCATTTTGATTACCTATATAAGCCTCTTTTGATTTACCCTCATAAAGTAGGAAAAACAAGATAATACTTTTACATGTATTCTAGTGTTGTTGTTTTTTCCGTTAATTAAATCTTTATTCGTTTCTTGCTCCTAATTTTATACTAAAAGAGTTTGTTGATTCCCGGGGATACACTCATACCGGGTGAAATATCGGACAGTGTCTTTTGACACGCCTCAAGCTATGAGAATTTCCTATAAGAGTTATTGGTGAAGTACAAGCTTTGGTAAATTTGGTACAATTGTTCTTGATGAAGGTATTTTTCTTAAATTTTCAACAATCTTAAGGATATTTTGGTATACTTTATTCCTACGAAAATACTATTGCAAAATCGTTAGTGCTCTTTTATCTCTCCGAAATGTAACGTTGAAGAGATGTTTTAATTGTTTGTGTGTGGACGTTAAAATGAGTGGTTGCAAAATTCTAACAGGGTTGAATGTTTGATGTATGACTTTTAAGTTATTTTGGGTCTTTGCTACTGATGAAGACAACAGAGGAACTCAGGAGGTCAATTGAATTTTCCATACTAATAAGGTATGTGATGGTATTATATGTCTATATTATAATAGATATTTGTGTGACTTATTAAGGCATCATGTCCTTAATATAGAAGATGATTTAGAGAATGGTAATTCCGCTAAGTAAATGTAAAATTGTGTAAGCGGATGATATAGATTGTCGTGGTCATTTCTCAAGCGAATTTTGTGGCTAACATGTGAAAGGGAGAAATTAGGTGTTAGATTTTTTGTGTTGTTTAGTACATTTTTGCTAACTAAAATTATTTTGACAAGAAGTCTTACTTTATATTTGTCAATAGTTCCATCATCTTTCATCTTCCTTTTGAAAATCCATTTCGAACCCAATGGTTTGTTTCCTGGAGGAATATCAACCAAATCCCAAGTATGATTGCTTAAGATTGAGTCGCTAGACAACATAGCTTCCTTGAAAGTTTGAGGTTCACTTTCAGAGAAATGTTACAAAGTCAGATCCAAATGAAGTAGTTGTCTTTTCACATTTACAATATCTACGACTCACTTCATTAGGTACATTCTCTTTTGGTTCTTCGCGAGGTCTTTTTGATCCCCCACTAGATGACTCGAGTCTAGTTTTATGCGGATAGATATGTTGAAAGAATTCAAAATTATCTAATTCCATTGTTGTATTATCATGTATATTCGGATGTTCGGACTTATGAATCAAAAATCGACATGCCTTACTGTTTGTGACATATCCAATAAATACAAAATCTACAGTCTTAGGTCTTATTTTTACCCTCTTAGGTATAGGAACCTGGACTTTGGCTAGACCCCCCCCACTTTGAAAATTTCAACTTAGGTTTTCTATCTTTCCATTTCTCGTATAGAATAACATGTGTCTTCATGTGAGGTACTCTATTGAATATTCGATTTGCTATAAGGATAGCTTCCCCCATAAGTTTTGTGGTAAACCTAAACGTATAAGTAAGACATTCATCTTTTCTTTTAAAGTTTGATTTTTCCTTTCTGCAATTCCATTAGATTGAGGAGATTAAGGAGCAGAAGTTTGATGGATGATTCCATTTTCTAAACATATTTTTGCAAATGGTGATTCATATTTTCCACCTCTGTCACTTCTGATCATTTTGATCTTTTTATCTAACTGATTTTCAACTTCAATTTTATATTGCCTAAATGCATCTATTGCTTTATCCTTACTACTTAGCAAATAGACATAACGATATGTAGTTCAATCGTCAATAAAAGTTATAAAATACTTTTTACCACCACGTGATGGTGTTGACTTCATGTCACAAATGTAAGTGTGAATCAGTTTTAAGGGGTATGAATTCCTCTCATCAAATTTATAAGGATGCTTAGCATACTTAGATTCAACGTAAACTTGACATTTCGTTTAATTGCACTCAAATTTAGGCAAAACATTTTTAAGTTAATCAGTTTTCGCAAGGTTTTGTTATTGACATGTCCCAAACGTTCATGTCATAAACATTTACACTCAAGCAAGTAATAAGAAGCGCAGAATCTTTATTCATATCACCTGCAATTACATTGAGTTTAAAGAGCAGATAATTTTTTCCTACATATATCTCATTCTTACTCACTACAACTTTATCAAAAACAAATACACATTTGAATTCGTTCTTGGTTAGAACTAGTATAGAAACTAGGTTCTTTCGTAATTTCAGAACATACGAGACTTTGTTCAATGTACACCTTGCCTAATGTCATCTTTAAGAGGATCTTAACAATTCCTTTCACCTTTGCAACAACGGAGTTTTCCATAAACAACTTCTCGTCTGTGGGTGGTGGAGTATACGATGCAACTAATTCTTTGTGGGCACAAACATGACATTACGTTTCCATTGAATTTCTTCTTAGGAGGATTGCTCTTTGCATTCTGAAAGCATTTCACAAAGATCACTACTAGAAATTAGGCCTACCACAACAGTTTCATATGTGTTGCAATAGGACAGAAAACTGTTGCCATAGAGCTACAGGAACGTTTTGTGAACCGTCTCATCTGCTCGCGTTACTATAGCTCTATTGTAACAGGTAGTGTAACGGTTCTCAAAACTATTGCTATTGGGGCCTCTATTGCAATGGTTTTCCTTCGATCTATATGCACTAAAATATTACAACAATTGTAACTGTTTAGAACTGTTGCATTAGGGGTTGTGGTAACTGTTAGATAGCGTTGCAATAGAGTCCGTTGCAATAGCTTGTTCATATTGGTAACACTATTTTAAATATTATGGCAACAGTTGTTATTGATATTGCAACAGTTTTATTTTCTATTGTAACCAATCTATATGAATATACAGATTTCCCCAAACACAAAATCAATAATTTATAAAAAAGGTTCTCTAAATCAAATCACGAAAGGAAACGACTAATTATATAGTGGAATCATATATATATAATTCGAAATATCCTAGTCACAATATCTATAAAGGTAAAATATACCAAAACACGTGTTTTCAATAGTTTGCAGACTCAAAATGTCAAGAAACAAAAGAGATTTGAGCTAAATTAATAGGATTCTACTGCTTTCATCATCATCCTGCTTAACAAAAGTCTCAAATATATCAAGTAAGGTCTTCATCACTACTGCTTTCATCCTCCTCCTCGTGGTTATCTTCTTAACCTATAAAATACCATAATTAAAACTTTATTGAGGGACAGAACAAAGGACCAAAGTATACCAAACAATTTCCAGGTGAAGGAAATTTAACAGCAAGGGACAAAAAGGAGGCATACATTAGAAATTAAAAAAGACAAAAGCTGGAAGATCAATACATTACACAAGGATTAAAATAGCAAAAGTCTTGTCATTTCTATTCATTTGCTCCATTTTATTTAATTGGTCATTAGTATAACAAGAGGTTGTCTTTTTCCTTCTTCTAAGTTCCGACCTTCCCTATTTGGAAAGTGGAAAAAGACTTGGCAAATATAAGTGTAAACAGAAATTCATTTTGACAGTTCTTTAAGGATGATTAGATAGAATATAATTATATAAACAAAAATATTTAGAAACTGAATTAAGGGCTCTATAGCTTTTTGTACTACTTCATACATCCCATATAAAAACTGTCAATCAGGTTTTTCATTTTGTAACACAATTTCTCCATCCAAAACAGTATTTTTACTCAATTTCATTGCTTAAAAAACATGAGCTGCAAAGTTTCTAATATATATTGAAAAACTCAAGAATCTCATAAGACTCATCAGTAATAATTTCACTAAAATGGAAAGAAAAAAGAGATCTTGATCAGTTCTTGGGGTATGGGAACTTATAAAGAAAAATTCTTTTTTTCATATGCATAAAAAGTAGCAATCAAGATCCAAAACCCCCTTCTCATATTCATCACATTTTGATCAAACAATAAAATGAAAGAAGAAAGAAAACAGCTTAAAGGGAGATCCAAATCTGAAAACTCCACTTAACGGATAAACAAATGCATGTTACCACTTATAACTGAATACAAGAAAGAAACAAACTACTAGCAGTAAAAAAGTAACAAAAGACAGCACAATGAACCTACATGAAGTTCCAATTCCTGTACTATACTTGGAAATGGATCCTATACTAAAAAATGCATCATAAATCTCACACACACACACCAAACACACAAGTTACAACCTTCCAGAATATCATACAAACTTTCAGTAAAAACAACAGTTTCGGATCCAGATTCTAAAGTCGCAGAAACAGTCCAATACTGACAGCACATTCAGATAGTCGTAGAAACAGTCCAGAAACAACATCAATATATAGACATAGGCAGCACATTCAATATATAGCAAATTTTAAATAATTCCTTTCTCATGTTAATTTATCTCTTATTTTCTATTGCTCTAACTTAAAATGCAAATATTAATCTTTTCGTTTTTCCAAAGAAGAAAGTAGAGGCTAGAGCTCATATGATTATATTCCAAAAACAAGATTATCTATTTGTGTGCGAAAAGTAAAATAACAAGCTGAAACTAGTTACATGTCAGTCATCCTCAACTTATAACCACTTTTACTTTGATTTAATATTTTATTATTAATATTTTTTTCTAATCTCAACTTGGTGTTTGCGAATTAAACCAAAAGATATTTCAATTTAAGGAGGGAATGTTAGCAAGGTGATCACAGATGTGGATTCAGTAGTTGATTTTATTTAGGAGTCATTACAGATATTTCCTAGTCTTTAGGCTATAGAGTAGTGAAGTCAGTCTTTAGATTCAGAATTATTTATATTGTATTAAATAAAGAGAAAATTTTGCATCAGTCTAATAGTTAGTGAATGGCGGCGTCGGTGGATGAACTAAAAAGAGAGTTGCAGAGAAGGGTAAATTGTATAGTTGAAAACGCTGATTACACTATTAAAGACACTAATGAAGCCATTCATTGTTTGAGTGCTCTACCAGACTTGAAATTGAGAGCTGCTCCACCCCTTGAATATCTTTGCCCAATTTCTCATCACCTTATGAAGGACTCTATTGTTCTTGCTTCTGGACAGGTATTCTCTCCACATTTCATTTCATTTCATTTCTAAATTATTTTATTTCATTCATCTTTCTTTCTACAGACATATGACAGACTATACATTGAAAAATGGCTCAACAAAGGTAATCGAACCTGCCCTCAAACAAAGGAGCCCAAAGTTCAACTTGAATAACTCATCAATTTCAAGTTAAATAGGTCTACAACAGTGAATTTCACCATAAATCCAACAGAACATTAAACCCACAATAGCTACAACTTAATGAAAAAGAACCCACAAATAGAGAAATACTTTACATACACTAACCACACCCAAATATTAAAGACAAAAGAAGAGATTCAAGAAGAAAACCTCAAAAGTTCAAACTTATAGTTTCTTCAGCAGTTGTAACCTCAAAGATTGAAGAAGAGAACCTCCAAGAGTTGAAGAAGAAAACCTCCATTTCCTTAGATTTTACAAGAAAACATACAACCATCCATTTCATTAGATTTCAGAGATAATTTAAAGAGAGAAACGAGTTCAGATTCGAAGAAAAAAATGGATTTATGTCTGCCCTAAAATCACAGACATGAAAAACAACTTACCATCTTTCATCGTTCCGTTTCTACTTCAATCTTCCATCGTTCCACAACTTCAATCTTCCATCGTTCTTCCGCTTCAACAAGTTCTGCTTGTAGCCGCGTTCTGCTTGTCAACTTAGGTCAAAGAGAAAGAGAAGAGGAAGAGAAATTAGGAAAGGAAGAGTAGCGTCTGCTTGTGGAAATGTTTGTCTAATTTCCACAAGTTTACTTAATTTTACTTAAAGAGAAAAATTATTTTACTTTAAAAAATTAATTAATAATAAAATAAAATAAAAAGTTTTGGCGGGGTCAGCGAAAATAATAGAGGGAAATTATGGAAGGATTTAATATAGAATTGTTCCAATAGAGTAATATTCGCAGTAAATGTTGCCATAGATTACTTTATGGCAACAATAACAGTAACTGTTGCAATATAAAGGGTCTATTGCAACGGTTTTCACACAATGGTAACAGATTTATTACTTAGTCGTAGTAATAATATCCAATCCTTTTGGCAACGTCTCAAACCGTTGCAATAGACCCTCTATAGTAACGGTGGCTTAAGTGTTGCTAAAAAATCCGTTGTCGTAGGCCTAATTTCTAGTAGTGGATTGTCCATCTCTTCTTTGAATTCAGCCAAATTTGCTTGATCCTTCTTGTTAGCCTTTTTAGGAACCCGACATTCAGTAGCCCTATGACCACGTTAGCCGCAATTGAATCAATTTCCATTGAATTTCTTCTTAGGAGGATTGCTCTTTGGACCAAATGTTTTATTTCTTTTCTTTGATTTTGTTGGATCTTCAACAATATTTACACCAGATATTGTTGAATTATCACGTGACCTCTTTTCTGCGACCTTGTTAACCTCTTCGATTTGCAGCCTTACCATGAGATCTTTAACAGTCATCTCCTTGCGTTTATGTTTCAAGTAGTTTTTGAAGTCCTTCCACAATGGAGGTAACTTCTCAATAATGATCGTCACTTGAAAAGCATCATTCACAATCAATCCTACATTGAAGATTATGAGAGTATTAGGAATAGACTTAATATTTTCAACATAGGCATTAAATAGATCTATATCTTCAGTAAGGAGATCATGGATAATGACATGCCATTCTTGAACTTGGGTGACGACGGTCTTACCGTCTATCATCTTATAGTTCAAAAACTTTGTCACAATGAACTTATTCATTCTAGTATCCTCTGTTTTTTACTTCTTTTCTAAAGCATTCTAGAGTTCTTTTGAGGTCTTTACATTACTGTACACATTATACAGATCATCTTGCGGGCCATTCGGAATATAAATTTTACACAAAAAATTGAATATGTCCATGCTTCTATCACCAAGAATCATTCTTCACCCGGAGTTTCATCCGATAGAACGGGATTGTTCTCACTAATGAACCTCTGCAGACTCAACGTAGTCTGATAGAAGAACATCTTCTGTTGTCATCTCTTGAAGTCGATTCCAGAGAGTTTTGCAGGTTTCTCAGCCTGTGCAAGGGCAGTAGTTGAATGATTGTGTGCAACTGATGTTTACTTGACTGGAATTTGTCATTTTTCTGTCAGAAATAGTAGACAATTTTAATATGATCCTTACACGGTCTATTCTGACTTAACGATAATACTTTTATGTTCTTGTAATCACTAATGGAATGAATATTAAAATTCAAATAGAGTAGAAAACCATAAAGGTTTTAATCTCCAATAACCTCAAATACATAAACTATATAAATTTCTTAAGTTTGTTATTCCTTTATGCGGGTGATCAAAAACAAAAACATAAAATAGATGAAACAGACATAAAATATCAATTTGAGTCCACAAAAATGATTGTGTTTCCTTAAGAAATTTAACCTCCCTAAATACCCGAGGTTACATATTAATTTCTCCCAAATAAAACGGAGTAAATATTAGAGAAGTAGCGGTACCTCAAACTTCACTAATTTCAGTGAACGCAAGAACAACAACGAGAGCACACACAGACTCAGCCGATCGATAATTTTGTTTATGTAAAAAAATGTATCAAGAGGGGAAACAATTTTAGTGTTCAAAACCGGAAAAAGACTCTTTATTTATAGCCATTTGCAACAAGGAACACGTCTGTTCAGACTCGTTTTTTCCAGAACGTTGTGTACTTTTGGGAAAAGTAACATCTTTTCGGAAGGAACATATCCTTTAAAACGAATTTATCGTCACGCGTGTATTTCAAATAATTCGTTGCAAAATTAATTGCGTTATTTAACTAACATTCTGAATTAATATATAAGAGAAAAGAAATCAAAATGAGATTGATTAAATAAGTTTGTCCAAAATAATTATTAATCAAATCCAAAGCCGAGACACAACGGCGCGAGGGTGCACCTTCTTCTTGACCCTTTAAGAACTAAAGGAAGTGTTTCCTAATATAAGGACAATAATATTTCTTTCTTCTACCAATATGGGATAAATGACTTTTTATTTTTCCTCCAAAATTGGACTTCCCCCACATTTTCCATTTTCCTTCTTATTTCCATTCACACTTTGCTAAAACCAGAATCAGAACAACAAAGGTAATAGAAACAATAACTAAGGAGATAATCTTGAATAAGAAGATAATTAAAAAGGGATGAGATATTAGAATAGAGAATGGAGATGATAGGTAACTAACAACCGTAGTTTCAACACAACTTGCATAACCAGGGGCGGATCCACATGCACCCGGTAACTTTTTAAAAAATTCGAATATATATGTATAAACAGTTAAAAAATGATAATATAAATAAGTGTGCATCCTAATAATCAAAAGATGTTGTGGGTGCACTGATCGAAGGCGCTTCCTTGAAGTGGAAGCACGCGGGTTCGAACCTCGCTCAAGGGCGGTAAGCGTTATTTATTTTACTTTAATTCAGCTTTTCCAATTTTCCTCTTTTAAGAAAAGAACAACTAAGTTTTCCTCTTTTTTTAAAAAAAAATTGTTGTCCTATTCCTTTCTTAATTAAATTTAAAAATAAATAAAAGTCTAACAATTCTAAACAAAATATAACACTAATTTTTTCTAACACAATTCTAAACAAAATATAATACCTCTCAATAAAATATAAAACTTCTAGAAAATCTACGCTAACAAGTATTGCTCACTGCATAATTAAAGTTCTTCTTTATAAGCGTATTTTTTGTGAGATTTGTTATTGATTCTTGTATCTCGCATAAATTGGTAAGAAGAATATGTTCTTTATAAGCGTATTTTTTGTGATATTTGTTGTTGATTCTTGTGAATTTAAATGGATAGATTTTTGACAAAACATAATTCATCTCAACCAAGTTCTAGTTTTAGAGACAATACTTCGCGTTTTATAGACGAATTTGATTTGCAATCACTTAAATCAGATCCTGGAGAAAGAATATCCATTGATAATTATAACCCTAGAATACGAGATGAAGTGAGAAAACATTATATTCAAAAAGGTCCTTGTCAACCGGATATTAATGAATATCCTCAAACTAGATTCGGAAAGAAAATGCATCGATTTTGTAAGGCATAGTTTAATGGTTCATATTCTAGATGGTTGGAGTATAGTATGAAGAAAGATGATGTATTTTGCTTATGTTGTCATTTATTTAAAAATGACTATGTAAAGGGAAATGCAGGTGATTTTTTCACGAACACTGGTTTTAAGAATTGAAGTCATAGTTTTGAAC
Organism: Solanum sitiens; assembly: GCA_016801875.1. Taxonomy (NCBI): domain Eukaryota; kingdom Viridiplantae; phylum Streptophyta; class Magnoliopsida; order Solanales; family Solanaceae; genus Solanum; species Solanum sitiens. The sequence goes on along the minus strand of JABWTJ010000912.1, from coordinate 120,009 downwards.
GATTCAATTTACATGTTGGTGAAGTAAATAGCGTCCACAATAGGTGTTTCAACAAGATGCTAGATTTTGAGAATCAATCTCAATCCATTCAAGTTGCTTTTAACAAGCAATCTCAAAAAATAAGAAGTGAGCATCGAATTCATTTAGAGGCTTCTACTAATGTGGCAAGGTTCCTTTTGGAATTTGGATTGTCTTTTCCAGGTCATGACGAAAGTGAGTCATCAAAAAATAAAGGTCTTTTCTTAGGTCTTTTGGAATGGCTTGGAAAAATGGTGCCGGATATGAATAATGTTATTTTAAAACATGCTCCAAGAAATGTTATGATGACTTCACCAAAATTCAAAAGGATATTGTGAGTTCTTGTGCACAAGAAATCGTGAAAGCTATAATTAATGACTTGAATGGAGATTTTTTTGGAATATTAGTTGATGAATCTAAAGACATATCACACCATGAACAAATGGCCCTTGCTTTGTGGTATGTTAATAAAAAAGGCAAAGTGAATGAGCGAGTTATTGCTATCGTACGTGTTGGTGATACATCTGCACAATCACTAAAGGAAACAATATGCTCTTTGCTTCTGAGACACTCTTTGAGTACCTCTAAAATACGCGGACAAGGCTATGACGGGGCTAGTAACATGCAAGGAAAGATGAATGGCCTTAAAGCTTTGTTTTTGCAGGAAACTCCATCCGCATATTGCATTCATTGTTTTGCTCACCAATTACAATTGATACTTGTTGCTGTGGTAAAAAATATTTACTTGTGGATAACTTCTTTGCTTTTATTTCTAACGTGTTGAATTGGTTGGATCATCATTTAAGCGTAGAGATCAACTTCGGGACCACCAAGCAGAAATGTTGGAACAACTACTAGAAAATGGTGAAGTTTAAAGTGGAAAAGGTTTGAATCAAGAACGAGGGCTTCAAAGGCCAGCTGACACTCGTTGGGGATCTCATTTTAAAACATTGGATAATTTTGTTGTTTTATTTTCATCTATAGCTCATGTGCTTGATGCAATTAAATGTGGAGGTTCCAACCCCAATGATAGGTTGCAAGCAGGAGCTTTTTTGAGTATGATCAAAGAATTTGAATTTATTTTCTTGCTTCATTTGATGTTGAAAATACTAGTGATGTCAAATGAGCCAAGTGCAGCATTTGCAGAGAAAAGAGCAAGATATTGTTAATGCCATGATATTTCTTGACATTACTAAAAATAGATTGCAATTGTTGAGAGATGATGGGTGAGAATCTTTGATGAATAAAGTTTCTTTATTTTGTGATAAACATGAAATTTCGGTACCTAAGATGGATGAATTTTATATTCCTGGAAAGTCGAAGCGTAGGTCTTGTAGTGTTACTTATTCACATCACTTACGTGTTGAGCTCTTTTATGCTATTATTGACTTGCAACTGTAAGAGCTTAATAATCGTTTTGATGTTGTGAGTGGTAATTTGCTTCTTGGTATGACAAGCTTGAATCCGGTTAATGGTTTTGCTGATTTTGATAAGGAAAAAATAATGACATTGGCCAAACATTATCCAGATGAGTTTGGTGAACCAAAGCTTCAAGATTTGAGTCACCAACTTGATACTTTCATAATACATATGATGCGTGGTGATCCTGGATTTTCTGATTTTAAAGGAATTGGTAATTTGGCAGAAGCACTGGTCAATGCAAATCTCATAGAGACTTATTCTCTTGTGTACTTACATGTGAAGTTGACCTTGATTTTACCTGTTGCTACTGCGACCGTAGAGAGAGCATTCTCATCCATGAAGTATATCAAGAACGAACTGCGTAGTAATATTAGTGATGAATTTTTAAATGATTGTTTAGTTTGTTACATCGAGAAGGACATTTTTGTAAATATAAGTAACAATGCTATCATTGACCGTTTTCAGAATATGAAAACGCGTAGGTGTCAAATATGAATGGATGATTTATTCTTATTATATTAGTACTAAATTATTGGCATTCGATCACTTATACTTTGGCCATAATATTTCACATTTAATTGTATGTCAACTTTTCTAGTAAATACAATGCTAGACATTTGTTTGCAATACATCACGTTAGATATTGATATAACAATTTATTTGTTAATATGAAGATTTGAGTTGTTTATTCAAAATACTAAAGTATTCTTGATAAAAAGTGATTTGTACTTCGTTTAATTTTTTAATTATAATGTTCAATATTGCATAAAGTGAAATAAAATAATAAAATTCACAACTAAAATTTATTGGGGCCTCAAAATTTTTGAAGGCCTATGCAGGATGCTCCGCTAACCTTACTCTTAAGCCACTCCTAACCTTACCCTTGAGCCACTCTTAATGGTGTCCCCCCTATCTTCAAATCCTGGGTTCGCCTCTGTGCATAACAGTTCTTCTATCTCCTAGTCCTATTAGTTTTTTCCACAAATGATAATTGAGATTGGATCCCAAATAAAACTCGCTAATATTTTACTCCGCCCAATAATTAAAACAGAATCAGTCTCATTCACCATATTTAGGCCATAGACCCCTACGAGGTTAGCTTGTTCACATTAATACTCTCAGTCTCGAAAAGAATATTTTGGATGAAACCAAATAGAAGAACGGTTATGCAAATTATTTAGACAATGAAGTGTTCGACTCACTCTAAGAAAGATATTACCCTTTGATTTTGGATGGAACCAAATACATGAACGGTTATGCATATTGTGAATGAGACTGATTCCTCTATTTAGATAATGAAGTGGTCGAGTCACTCTGAGAAAGATAGAACCTCTTTATTGATATTAAGTGAGACAAAATCTTTCATCGATTTTGGAGTTTGTTTATCTCTAATTCTCTATTTTACCTTCTATTAGACACATCAAGGTCAGAGCAACTAATCTCAAGTCCTGCTATGTATGAAAAGTTCTATTGTTCAAACTACTAATCCAAATGAGGTGTATCTTCTAAATGGTGAAGTGTCTCAAGTTACTCATTTAGGATCTTGTGCTCTATCAGCTAATAGTGTGATTACCAATGTATTTCATATTCCCCAATTTAAGTAAAATTTGTTTATGTATAAAAATATTAGGGTTGAATATGGTGTATTAGTAATATTGATAATAATAATAATAATATTGGTATCAATTATGTTGAAATTATTATACAGAGCCATAATCACCACTATATTTAATTACTATAATCAGTTGTCACCACCAGTAGATACTAGCTACTTTTTATAATCAACATCAATAACCATTACAAATAGTGCATCTTATTATTTTGTAATTAACAGAAACGGCCTTGAACAGACTAGTGAATAATTAGGTCATAACATAAAACATATGCTGTTATAGAAGAACTGTCACATCCGGGTTTACCCCCCAGAAGTAACCGGCGTCGTCGTCCTCTTAGAGGACAAAGACAAGCCTCTTAGCCCCATCATAGCATTCATCGATTAAAAGTGTGAAGGAATTTAAAACTTTTTATCTATAACTACTTGGAGGTTTACATAGACCTCTACATACACATAGTCATATTTATATCAAGTATACATAGACTTGTTCGTATAGGAAGATTACATAGTCTTCTACTTTTATTTCACACATTTATAAAAAGAGAAATAATAGTCATAAAAGCTGTCTCATCTCATAAACCATCTATCAAGACAATAAATCTTGGGCATAGCCCTACATCAATACAAGAAGCCACATATAGGCTATATACAACATCGTGTCAAATGAGTAATAGAATCAATACGAAATTTTAGTAACTAAGTAACATAAGATCAAGATTTCGGCCACGCCCTCGGGAGAATGAGGACCTACCACTTGGATGGTTAGAGATCCAAGTCTTCCTTTCCAGCAATTCGAAGCAAGATCAACGACCCGAACCTAAAATGTTTGGGAAAAGGGAAAGAAATGGGGTTAGTACTCCACATGTACTAAGTATGGAACCACATATACAATTACCAATCAAATATACTTAGAAAAGGACATTTAAGAACATCATTATAAAACATGTATACGAGTGAAACATAGTAAAGCAAAACATACTAAATATATCCTTCATAAAGTCACAAGTGCAATGATCAAGTAAATTACCATGACTCTTACTTAATCAAGTAACCTATCAAGACTATAATTAGCAATCAACCATACCTAACATACTCTTCCATTTCATGAAAACATTCTTGTTTAATCAAAAGCTACAACCTTATACTCATAAGCATGTTATTCAATGTACATAGTCATTAACATTACATCACTACTTTACATACATAATATTGACCTCTCAAAGCTCCCGTCAAGTCCAACTAGTGCAAGGCTTAGGTAGAGTCCCATACCCCTACCTAAGCTATAGCCAAGCCCTTTCAAGTTACTTCGATTAGTCTATATCTTATTCATTCATTTTAGTTTAGGGAAACCTTGCCTTAACCGACATAGACCACATGAGCTAATGTGGAATCCGGTGTCATGAAACCTTACACCGATGGAAGGTGGTCTACCGGCCAAAGTAGAACCTAACATAAACGTAGCTATCTAGGTGGATCCACTAGCTAGTATCGTATGGTGGCAACATAGTTGATGGAGCTTGGGAAAAAGAACCATGGACATATCGACTCTACACCCTATTTGGGTCATGAGGCTATCCATCCCGTGAGAACCGTAGTGAACCCTACCTTTCCTTAAGAAAGTGTCACTCCCTCACATACAAGCCCACTCGGTGCTAAGCTAGGTCCCTTTTTATTGAAAAGCCTTTACTCTTATCATAATCATAAATATATATATATATCATAAGGCCTAGCCCTCATATACATTCGTTCATCAAAGCTCAATAAGAATTGTATAAGAAATGATCTTTTCATTAACAACTCAAATAGGTGAAGTTAGCCCATGCACATCGCATAACAATAGGGCACATCTTTACATAACAACTTCCTATATCATGTACTCCTAGGCAACCTCACAACCAACCTAAAGCATTCCAATTCAATCATCATATCAACCTATCACCTCAAACAAGGTATACTTCAACACACATTATTACTTGGTGATAAATAACTCACAATTTGAAGTAAGGATTAGGATAATCAAGACTTACCAATACTTCTCCATAGTTCAACCATAAGGGCCTTACCATCAACCCATAGAATAACCCAATTCGGGTCATCATCCCAATGTAAATCAATAACCGACATAAAAACTAATTTAAGAGAAGCACTATACTACGATGCAATACTAAATCAAAGCTTGATGACATGATATCTAAGTCTATCATCTTACCCTAGACTCAATACTCAAGAAATAGGCATGGAGAACTTCCATTCATTACAATATACTCATGATCAATGCAATAACAACCATTAAAGATGATTTAAAAAATAATTAGATCAATTACATCAATTCAGTCCAAATTCATATCAATCCCAATATCAAGGGTTAAGGGTTAGGGGTCATCACCCACAATCTAGATCAAACAACATCAATTCATCATAATCAAGTTGCAATACATGATAATCTATTCACTATAACCCAAAGAATACATAAACAACTCAATTCATAACAACAAACTCGAAATTGGATGAAACCCATATGAAACTCAACTTTTGGAAAACCTTTGAAGGAGCCCTTTGAGGAAAGAATCTCAAAGGTGAATTAGATCCCATACCTTAAGATTTGATAAAGTTTTGATGGTCAATTTCGTGCTAAATCAGCCCCCAATGATCTCCCCAAGTTATTCTCCAATGGAGTCTTCCAAATAGAGAGAGAAAGTAGAGAGAAGGAAGAGAGTTTTGTTTGGAGTATTGTGATTAGGTTAATGAAGGTTGGTATTTATAGTAGGGTCTTAAGTCACTTAATTAGTCTCCCCTTAAACCCCTAATTGCCCCTAAGACACTTTAATGAATTAATCAAACTTAAACTAGCTTCTGTAAATATTACAGCCCCTCCCCGACGGCTCCCCGACGACGGGCCGTCGTGGGCGTGACGGACAGCTTCCCCCTCCGTCCTGCACATCCGTCACATTAGTCCGAGACTGTGCAGGCGGAGGATTTTTCCCAGAAACTGAGGCTGGAACGACGGTGGCTTCGACGCCCCGTTGCGCCTGTGACGCCCCGTCATGGGGTACGTCATGACCTAATGTTTCAAGGGTCCTCCTCGAGGGTCCTTGGTTGGTCCTCGGGGAGTCGAACCCTGTCTTTTACAATATGAAACCATCCCATACTATGTGTTACACCTATTGTTACAAACTTTTACTAAATTCCGACTCTTTAACTTGGTTAAATTTAAAGGACACTCTAGCCCTCTTGTGAACCAACTTACCGGACGATATAAACGTTTTGGTTGACAAAATACTTCAACGACTCCATATACGCCAAATTTGGCTAGGAACAATGGTTTAGACCTTAAGGAGCCTGTTTAAGTCTTATCACATGACTTTGGGATTTCGAAATGTTACATTATCCCCCCCTTAGGAATATTCGACCCCGAATGACACTAAACACTCTTTAAAAGAGGGAATAGACTCAAGACTAGCAGCTCAACCAATTGACAATATTCAGTTAACATGAATCATATCATTTCAATAAAACACTTCAAAACATCAATTTATCATACCTAAGCTCAAAGTTTCCTCATGAAACACTTTCTACTCACAACACACATGAGCTCAATCATTTGATACACAAGTCGATTAGCACAAAGTTCATCTTATCAATATGCTTAATATAACATCCAGAAGGACTCACTATATCACAATACACGACTTGACTCAAATATGCAAAAAGCAAAACCAATTTCAAATTTATATAAGGTCACCTTACAGTGACTTCATTGTGAAGTCTCAAAAACTAAGATTTTTGAAGAAATTCACCAAAACATCAAGGATTCACAATAACTAGAATAATTATATCATTAGAAAGAATAACTAACCTTAATAATCAAAAAGATGAGGATAGCGGGTTTTCATGTCGGCTTCCGCCTCCCATGTTGCACCCTCAACTAGGTGGTTCTTCCATAACACTTTCACGGAAACCACCTCCTTGTTCCTCAACCTTTTCACTTGCCTATCAAGGATTTGGATAGGAACCTCCTCATAAGAGAGGTTATCCTTGACTCCAAGACCTTCAATAGGGAGAATTGACTTGGGATCCCCAACACACTTCTTCAACATCGAGACATGGAAAACCGGATGAACCGAAGCTAAATCGTTAGGTAGTTGTAAGCGATAGGTAACTTTACCAACTCTTTCCAAAATCTCATAAGGACCCACGTAACGAGGGCTCAACTTCCCTTTCTTGCCAAATCTTACCACCCCTTTCATAGGTGAGATTTTTAGATACACCTTGTCACCCTCTTCAAACTCCAAATCTCTTCTCCTATTATCGGCATAGGACTTTTGCCGACTATAGGTTGTTTGCAACCTATTCCTTATGATATGCACATTCTCCAAAGTCCTATAAATCAGGTCGGGACCAAAGATCGATGATTCACCAACTTCAAACCATCCTATAGGAGACCTACACCTCCTACCATACAAGGCTTCATAGGGAGAATTGGAGATGGACGAATGGAAACTATTATTATACGCAAACTCCACCAACGGCAAGTGCTTATCCCAACTCCCTTTAAAATCAATAATGCAAGCTCTAAGCTTATCTTCAAGAGTTTGAATTGTGCGTTCCGCTTGACCATCCGTTTGAGGATGAAAAGCGGTACTCAATTTCACTTTAGTACCCAAGCCTTATTGAAAAGACTTCCAAAACCTAGATGTGAATTGTGCACCCCGATCCGAAATGATGGATAACGGAATACCATGGCGACACACAATCTCATCTATGAAGATCTTCGCATAATCCTCCGGCGAATACGTAGATTTGACGGGAATAAAATGAGCGAACTTAGTCAATCTATCAACAATCACCCATATAGAATCATATGACTTTTGAGTCCGAGGCAACCCTACCACAAAGTCCATATTAATGTCTTCCCACTTCCAAGTAGGAATTTGGATCTCTTGTAGTAAGCCACCCGGCTTTTGATGTTCCGCTTTCACTTGTTGGCAATTTGGACACTTAGCAACAAATTCCGCTATGTCCTTCTTCAAACCTTCCCACCAATATATTTCTCGAAGGTCATGATACATCTTAGTAGAACCCGGATGGATGGAATAGTGGGATCCATGGGCTTCATCAAGGATCCGATCCCTCAGTCCATCAACATCAGGAACACATAACCTCCCTTGGTACCTCAACACACCATCTCCTCCTAAGGAGAAGGACTCATTCATCTTACCAAGAACAGATTCCTTCAACTCCATCAATAGTTGATCAAGGTGTTGTTTGGACTTTACCTCAACCACCAAAGATGATTCAGAGCTATGATGAACCGTGGCACCTCCATTTAGAGAACTCTCCAACCGCACCCCTAATCTAGCCAAAACATGAACATCTTTCACTAGATCTTTCTTGTCTCCGCCTAGATGAGACACACTACCCATAGTCATACGGCTTAGAGCATCAGCCACCACATTGGCCTTGCCGGGATGATATAGGACACTCATATCATAATCTTTTAACAATTCCAACCACCTTCTTTGTCGGAGATTCAACTCTTTTTGAGTAAACATATATTGCAGACTCTTATGATCGGTGAAAACATCTACATGAACACCATACAAGTAATGTCTCCATATTTTCAAAGCGAACACCACGGCCGCTAACTCAAGCTCATGGGTAGGGTAATTTTTCTCATGCACCTTGAGTTGTCGTGAAGCATAGGCAATCACCTTCCCATTTTGCATAAGCACACGCCCCAAACCTATGCGGGATGCATCACAATACACAACGAACCCCTTAGAACCTTCCCGTAAGGTTAACACCGGAGCGGAAGTAAGCCTATCTTCCAATAATTGGAAACTCTTCTCGCAGGCCTCCGACCACTCAAACTTTTTACCCTTTTGAGTCAATGACGTCAATGGAGATGCAATGGATGAAAAACCATCTACAAACCTTCGATAATAGCCCGCTAGACCCAAGAAACTCCTAATGTCAGTTGGGGTCAAGAGTCTAGGCCAGTTTCTTACCGCATCAGTTTTCCTTGGGTCTACCTCAACTCCCTCACTAGAGATGATGTGCCCAAGAAATGCTACCGACCTCAGCCAAAACTCACACTTGCTATACTTGGCGAACAATTTATGCTCCTTGAGGGTTTGCAAAACCACCCTTAGATGACCCATGTGATCAACCTCACTCTTCGAATACACCAAGATATCATCGATAAATACAATAACGAATGCATCAAGGTAACTTCGAAACACCCTATTCATTAAGTCCATGAACGCCGCCGGAGCATTTGTGAGACCAAAGGACATAACCACGAACTCATAATGCCATATCGAGTCCGAAAGGCCATCTTTGGAATATCTTCATTTCTCACCCTAAGCTGGTGATACCCTGACCTCAAGTCAATTTTGGAGAAGTAACTCGCTCCTTGGAGTTGATCAAATAAATCATCAATCCGAGGAAGAGGATACTTGTTCTTGACAGTAACCTTGTTGAGTTGGCGGTAGTCAATACACATTCTCAAAGACCCATCCTTCTTTTTCACGAACAAAACCGGAGCACCCCACGGAGAAATGCTAGGCCTTATAAAGCCCTTGTCTAGCATATCTTTAAGTTGTGCCTTCAACTCCTTTAACTCGGCCGGAGCCATTCTATAAGGAGGAATAGAGATAGGGTTTGTTTTCGGTAGCAAATCAATACCGAAATCGATTTCCCGTTCTGGAGGAATGCCGGGAAGGTCATCAGGAAAGACCTCCGTAAATTCACTCACCACGGGGACCGACTCAATAGGAGGAATTTTGGAATCAACTTCTTTGACTCTCACAATATGATAAAGACACCCCTTTGAGATCATTTTACACGCTTTTAGACATGATATGAAACGACCTCTTAGAAGAGAATTTCCACCCTTCCACTCAAAAACGGGTTCATTTGGGAAACTAAACCTCACAACTCTAGTTCTACAATCAATGGAAGCGAAGCTAGCATGTAACCAATCCATACCCAAAATAATGTCAAAATCAAGCATGTCTAGTTCAACTAGATCTACATGAGAAATTCTATGGGGCATAGAAATACGATAATTTCGATAGACTTTTTTTGCTACCACTGACTCACCCACCGGAGTAGACACCAAAATAGGTTCAAGCAAAACATCGGGTAAAGTACCAAACTTTTTAGCTACTAAGGGAGTAACGAAAGACAAAGTAGCACCCGGATCAAGCAAAGCATACACATCAATAGCAAAGATTTGTAACATACCGGTCACCACATCGGGAGAGGCCTCTTGGTCATATCTCGAACGAAGAGCATAAAAGCGTTTCTTTTTGGGAACATCACTAGAACCACTTGACTGACCACCCCTCTCTTGTCCTTTAGCATTTGGACAATCCCGCACTTTGTGACCAATGTTTCCACAACCAAAGCACTTGTCCGAACCTAGGAGGCAAACACCTAAATGCTTCTTCCCACATTCCTTGCAAGGTGGATTCTCAATAGACGAGTTCCCACTTTTCCCTTTTTGAACTCTTCGCCTAGGGACTTTCCCATCCTTAGCCTTGGGAAATTTGGATGGAACTTGATTTGAGAACCTTTTCTTGAATCTAGGCTTGTCTTGAATTCCAAACCTATCTTTAGTAGTTCCACTATCGAAAGACCTTGCCCTTCTTGAATCCTTATCCTTATCCTTCCTTTTTGCTCTAGCCTCCTCAACCCTTTTTGCATGCACCATGAGACGACCAATATTCATGTTATCATGAAGCATAGCCGATTGACATTCTTCTTGCAAATCGTCCTACACACCTGTCATGAATCGACTCATGTCGTCTCTAGGATCGGAGACCAAGGAAGGAGCATACTTAGCCAATTGAATGAACTTCAAAGAGTACTCATGAACACTCATTTCTCCTTGACGGAGATTAATGAACTCCACCACCTTAGTTTCTCTCATCTCTCTAGGGAAGAACCGATCAAGGAAAGCCCTTTTGAACAACTCCCAAGTCACTGGCCCACTTTGAAGTGGCCTATTACCTTTCCATTGTACATGCCATGTTTGAGCCACATCCTTGAGTTGGTATGAGGCCAACTCGGCATTCTCACTAGAAGACAACCCCATAGCACACAAAATCTTATAAACCTCATCAATGAATTCTTGAGGGTCTTCATCAACCTTAGACCCGTAGAAGATAGGAGGATTCATTCGGGTGAAGTCCCTAAGTCGGGAAGCCATAGTTTGCTCATGAACCTCTAGGTACCAAATCCCTATTAGCTTGGGCAGTCATGGCTTGGGCTTGCACTGTTGCGGCTTGAGCTTGAGTAGTCATGACTTGAGCCATTTGAGCAAGAATAGCCCTCATCTGAGCCTCTTCCATAGGTGGAGGATCAACGGGAACCTGATCATCAACAGCAATCTCTTCAAGGGGAGGAGCTGGATCACCACGTGGAGGGATTCCCGCAGCAGCAATCTCCTCCTCAAGTCTTCTGGCTGCATTCCTTCTAGTATTCATCTCCTATAACCAAAACACAAGGTTTAGGCAAATACATATACGATGTACGTTCTAGAGGAACGATATGGATTTCCAACAATGAGAGTGATTCCTAAGCATCAAATAAGTTCCTATTCATAAGTGTGGCGCGCTTCACAATTATGAATACAAACCTATGTAACGTGGTTGAGAGAGACGTTATTATCAAGGATATTCAACCTCATGCTCTGATACCAAGTTTGTCACATCCGGGTTTACCCCCCAGACGTAACCGGCGTCGGCGTCCTCTTAGAGGACTAAGACAAGCCTCTTAGCCCCATCATAGCATTCATCGATTAAAAATGTGAAGGAATTTAAAACTTTTTATCTATAACTACTCGGAGGTTTACATAGACCTCTACATACACATACTCATATTTATATCAAGTATACATAGACTTGTTCGTATAGGAAGATTGCATAGTCTTCTACTTTTATTTCACACATTTATAAAAAGAGAAATAATAGTCATAAAAGCCGTCTCATCTCATAAACCATCTATCAAGACAATAAATCTTGGGCATAGCCCTACATCAATACAAGAAGCCACATATAGGCTATATACAACATCGTCTCAAATGAGTAATAGAATCAATACGAAATTTTAGTAACTAAGTAACATAAGATCAAGATGTCGGCCACGCCCTCGGGAGAATGAGGACCTACCACTTGGATGGTTAGAGATCCAAGTCTTCCTTTCCAGCAATTCGAAGCAAGATCAACGACCCGAACCTAAAATGTTTGGGAAAAGGGAAAGAAATGGGGTTAGTACTCCACATGTACTAAGTATGGAACCACATATACAATTACCAATCAAATATACTTAGAAAAGGACATTTAAGAACATCATTATAAAACATGTATACGAGTGAAACATTGTAAAGCAAAACATACTAAATATATCTTTCATAAAGTCACAAGTGCAATGATCAAGTAAATTCCCATAACTCTTACTTAATCAAGTAACCTATCAAGACTACAATTAGCAATCAACCATACCTAACATACTCTTCCATTTCATGAAAACATTCTTCTTTAATCAAAAGCTACAACCTTATACTCATAAGCATGTTATTCAATGTACATAGTCATTTACATTACATCACTACTTTACATACATAATATTGACCTCTCAAAGCTCCCATCAAGTCCAACTAGTGCAAGGCTTAGGTAGAGTCCTATACCCCTATCTAAGCTATAGCCAAGCCCTTTCAAGTTACTTCGATTAGTCTATATCTTATTCATTCATTTTAGTTTAGGGAAACCTTGCCTTAACCGACATAGACCACATGAGCTAATGTGGAATCCGGTGTCATGAAACCTTACACCGATGGAAGGTGGTCTACCGGCCAAAGTAGAACCTAACATAAATGTAGCTATCTAGGTGGATCCACTAGCTAGTATCCTATGGTGGCAACATAGTTGATGGAGCTTGGGAAAAAGAACCTGGACATATCGACTCTACACCCTATTTGGGTCATGAGGCTATCCATCCCGTGAGAACCGTAGTGAACCCTACCTTTCCTTAAGAAAGTGTCACTCCCTCATATACAAGCCCACTCGGTGCTAAGCTAGGTCCCTTTTTATTGAAAAGCCTTTACTCTTATCATAATCATAAATATATATATATATATATATCATAAGGCCTAGCCCTCATATACATTCGTTTATCAAATCTCAATAAGAATTGTATGAGAAATGATCCTTTCATTAACAACTCAAATAGGTGAAGTTAGCCCATGCACATCGCATAACAATAGGGCACATCTTTACATAACAACTTCCTATATCATGTACTCCTAGGCAACCTCACAACCAACCTAAAGCATTCCAATTCAATCATCATATCAACCTATCACCTCAAACAAGGTATACTTCAACGCACATTATTACTTGGTGACAAATAACTCACAATTTGAAGTAAGGATTAGGATAATCAAGACTTACCAATACTTCTCCATAGTTCAACCATAAGGGCCTTACCATCAACCCATAGAATAACCCAATTCGGGTCATCATCCCAATGTAAATCAATAACCGACATAAAAACTAATTTAAGAGAAGCACTATACCACGATGCAATACTAAATCAAAGCTTGATGACATGATATCTAAGTCTATCATCTTACCCTAGACTCAATACTCAAGAAATAGGCATGGAGAACTTCCATTCATTACAATATACTCATGATCAATGCAATAACAACCATTAAAGATGATTTAAAAAATAATTAGATCAATTACATCAATTCAATCCAAATTCATATCAATCCCAATATCAAGGGTTAAGGGTTAGGGGTCATCACCCACAATCTAGATCAAACTACATCAATTCATCATAATCAAGTTGCAATACATGATAATCTATTCACTATAACCCAAAGAATACATAAACAACTCAATTCATAACAACAAACTCGAAACTGGATGAAACCCATATGAAACTCAACTTTTGGAAAACCTTTGAAGGAGCCCTTTGAGGAAAGAATCTCAAAGGTGAATTAGATCCCATACCTTAAGATTTGATGATGTTTTGATGGTCAATTTCGTGCTAAATCAGCCCCCAATGATCTCCCCAAGTTATTCTCCAATGGAGTCTTCCAAATAGAGAGAGAAAGTAGAGAGAAGGAAGAGAGTTTTGTTTGGAGTATTGTGATTAGGTTAATGAAGGTTGGTATTTATAGTAGGGTCTTAAGTCACTTAATTAGTCTCCCCTTAAACCCCTAATTGCCCCTAAGACACTTTAATGAATTAATCAAACTTAAACTAGCTTCTGTAAATATTACAGCCCCTCCCCGACGGCTCCCCGACGACGGGCCATCGTGGGCGTGACGGACAGCTTCCCCCTCCGTCCTGCACATCCGTCACGTTGATCAGAGACTGTGCAGGCGGAGGATTTTTCCCAGAAACTGAGGCTGGCACGACGGTGGCTTCGACGCCCCGTTGCGCCTGTGACGCCCCGTCATGGGGTACGTCATGACCTACTGTTTTAAGGGTCCTCCTCGAGGGTCCTTGGTTGGTCCTCGGGGAGTCGAACCCTGTCTTTTACAACATGAAACATCCCATACTATGTGTTACACCTATTGTTACAAACTTTTACTAAATTCCGACTCTTTAACTTGGTTAAACTAAAAGGACACTCTAGCCCTCTTGTGAACCAACTTACCGGACGATATAAACGTTTTGGTTGACAAAACACTTCAACTACTCCATATACGCCAAATTTGGCTAGGAACAACGGTTTAGACCTTAAGGAGCCTGTTTAAGTCTTATCACATGACTTTGGGATTTCGAAATGTTACAAGAACATAACAATTAACATATTGAAAAATGATATTAAAGCCAAAGATTAATGTTCTAACATATGTGAATCGACATAAGAGGGCAATGAGTAGAACATCTCTGAATAAGAAAATATGAGAATGCAAAATATCAAAGAAAAGGAGTAAAACATACTTACTTGACTACAATAGTAATGGCATCAAAATGTATGAATTAACTCCACTTCCTTTATTACACCAAACTTCTAAAGCTAATTACATCCAGTTAGGAATGACCACAGTAAAATTAAGAAATCACATTGAAAATTATATATAGAGTTTTAGAATATTACAAGTATCTCTCACCCATACCATAAGGGACAGTCTGGTTATTGGTTTGGGTTATGCAGGCATTAGTTATGCATGGTTTGGTTATGCAGGTATTAGTTATGCATGGTTTGGCTATGCAAGTATTAATTATGCAGGGTTTAGTTATGCAAATATTGATTATGGAGGGTTAATTATTTATGCGGGTATTAGTTATGCAAAGATCACAATACATACATTATTAACTATTAAACATTAAATTTTGTAAAATTATAATTATTATTTACGAATAAATAAGCAAGTTGTTGACACCCAAATCTGACCCTCCCCGATATATATTAATTCATGAGCTTCTTAATTCTCGAACGATTGAGAATAATTAGTTTTTTTTTAAAAAAAAAATTCAAATACTTTTCAAAAGTCATTTTAGTGATCTTAGTCGGTTGTTACAAATTATAATTAGTAAAAATATTTCATAGTATTCTATAGAAAATTGGTGTATTTCATAAACATTTGAAAATCGTGGCGAAAAGATTTTACTTTATTTTAAATGCTCAATTAAATTAGCTTAATTTGAATTATTTATAGCTTTGAATTATTCGGTTTATTGAGTTAATTATTTTATTTCATTGAAAATAAGAAGTTTGTTAATTAATATATATTATTTCGTCTTATATATTTTAATTAATTTGGTCAATTGGGTAATTCATTTTGGGCCCTTTCTTTAATTTGCAGCAGCCCTTACCTCGTTCCCTTTTAGGACCATTTAGTCACGCAATTCTTAATTCTGCAGCTACCCAACTCTTTTTTTTTAGTCATTTGTTTCCCATCAGCAGCCCAATACATATAACATTATCCCAAACCCATTTTTGTTTTCTCCAGAAATGCCCGGCCCACTCACTCTCCTATCAAACCAACCCAGTTTACCCCTTAACCCGACCCAACCCTTTTCTTTCTCCACAAAGAAAGAGAAAGCCAGCAGCGTGCAGATTTCCATCAGCGTGCGGCAGCCGCGAAAGGAAAACGGTGACGGCACGCGACTCGTTTCTTGTGTGTCGCTCTCCTTCAAAGCGATGGCAACACGTCAAAAGAAGGCCAGGCAGTGCCCTCCGCGCGTGGGCGAAGACGTTCCAACGTCTCCTTCTCCCTTGCATACGATTTGCAGCAACAGAACAGGTCAAGCGTTTTGTACTTGCGACTACGGGATCGCTCCGCATAGCACAAGAAGGAAGGCGAAATGATCCGGGACGTTGATTTCCCCCTTTCCGGAATAGGGTCAAAAAGCCTCAGGTAAAGTTGTTCTTCCGTTTGAATGAAAGTTTTTGGGGGAGCGTTTTGAATTTTGGAAGGGTCCTTGATTCCGATTTTGCCCTCCCCCCCCCAAATCTAACCTAATACCCCTCTATATAAGTTCTTTTCGCTTCATCTGTGAAGGGAGAGAAAAAAAACGGGGGAGGCAGAAATTTCTTCAGTGAAAAAAGATTGTTAGAAATTTTTGAGAGGTTTTTTCTCTGGTAAATTTTTTTTTAGGCTGTTTTTCTTTGGAGATTTTTTTTTAGTCAAAGAAATTTGGAGAAGAAGTTATAGAAATATAGGAAGAAACAAGGAGAATTTTTTTTTCTTGGGAGGGGAAGATTTTTGGAGAAAAAGTCGGAAGAATATCGAGGAAGAGTTAGGGAAACATATAAAATATAGACAGTAGGAAAAGCTTTCTAGAATTTTGGAAAAAGAAATAGTGAACTACGGTTTATAAAATTTGCATACAGATATTTGGGTACAAATTTTTTTTTTTCTTAGAAACGGAGAGAGTGAGTGTTCAACTTTTTCTGGTCATCTACTTTGTTTCTCAGTCCACCGGAACCTCTTGGAATCGTTGGAAGTCCCTGCTCGTCCCGTCTGCCAGAATCGCTGCACCGAAAGAGGTAATATCCTTAGTTTTATATTTCGTTTCCTCTCCATTGATATGTGGCTAGCTCTGTTTCCGTTCTATAATCCTTCTCTTCAGGATTTCATGTGTTGATTAATGAGTTGTTGTGTCTCTTGATATTGCTCGAATGCTAGGCGTGTTGTATTCAGTATTTGTTGTAGGATCGCATTAGCGAATTCTTATTTCTGTTTGTTTGTTGGTCGCCTGTTTTGTAGAATCCGTTTTTACCTATGTTTTTTTTTTAGTTTCTTTTGTTCTATTAGAATGATGATGAAACTCAAGCCAGGCCGCAGTCATGAAAACCAGGCCCAGGTCTTAATCCCTAAATTCAAGTCTCATATGAAGAATGAAGAGAAACAGGTCGTAGGACATGTTCCTTAAGTCAAGTATCATCTGAAGACAAGTCTCATATGAAGAATGAAGAGAAACATGTCACAAGACCTGTTCCTATATCAAATTCGACCCAACATTTAGATCAACATTATCAATCAAGAAAGCCCATTCACTAATATCCATCTTTTCTTACATATCACAAGATTCCTTTATTAGATGCTTCTTCTAGAATTTGTATAGGTGTGCAAAGTTTGTTATAAGTTTGTTATCTCTTAGATTAATTTACATTTCTGCCATTTTGTAATAGGTTAAATAGTTGCTTCTTGTTCAATAAAATCAACACAGAAAATCAGAGAAAATTTCCCCATTTTTGGTCTTCACTGTTTCTTCTTCTTATTTTTCCTTCATGTTGTTTCTTCTTCTAATTATTTTCCTACATGTTCATATTCTAATATGTATATTGTGGGAAGAGTGGTCTAAATTAGGGATGCAACAGTTCATCCATTTAGTTGTTTTCATTCATTTTTACATTTATATGGTTGGTATCCTTTGAAAGGTTAGTAGGTTATTGATGCTTGTTTTTTTTAGGGTTGTCCGTTCTAGCCAATACACATCAACAGATAAATTGTTAAGACAGTTTTTTCCCTCTGTAAATGGTTGCCCAAACTTAGTAATTACTTGGTCTTTTCCTCTTTGTTTTTTTTATTTGCATCAATTTGATTTATCTTTGCAATATAATTAAAAAGTGGAGTTTTATTCGTCGTTTAGTTTTCAAATCTTCAGTTCTTTGGTTAGTTCTCTCATTAGTTAAATGTAATATATATATATATATATATATATATATATATATATATATATATATATATATATATATATATATATATATATATATATATATATTCAATCATGTAATTAGTCTTATCTCACTAATATTAACTGATATACATTATTTGTTTTTTATTTTTATTTTCTTGTCATCTAACTGATGCTTTGCATGAATGTTTCGCGTTAAATTGTTTAGATGTCTTATGAACATGTAAAGAGAACAACTATATATTATATATTTACATATTTTCACATTTGTTGTGAGTCCATTTTTTATTTTAAAAAAGAACTTGGAACATTTTAAAATAATATATTTTGAAGTTAGAAGATCTTATAACTTGATAATATATTTGTGATGTATATAATACTCTAATTAAAATACAAATACCTATCCAAATATAAATATATATTTGCATTAATGAAAATATGTATCTCATAAAATTAGCTATTAAATAAATAATAAAAATTAACTAATACAAATTTTAATTGTCGTTATTACAAGTCATATGGACTTTTCTTCGTCTAAAATACTAAAATATGAAGAAATAGTAAATAAGTAAAACAAAATGTCAATGTTTATATAGTAATAACTATTTTGAAATAAAATTTCTGAGAGACTAAATCACATAAGTAACATTAATTTATAAAGCCATTCTTTTGTTTTTAACTTCAAAAACAAATCGTGACGATTCTCTAAATTTTGGAAAAAAGATATTCAAAAGTATATATCTACATCACCAAAGAAATTGTTAAAAAAAAAAAATGAATTTAGACTACATCATGTTAACTTCGTATATTGGAACATTACATACTAATGTATATATCAAGAAAAATATAATTATATATCATCAAGTACTCGAGGTTATGGTATATCTCTTAGGATGAAATGACTTACTTCATCAGAATAATGGTACGGGTACCTCATATTTCGCTACACTTCGAACTCACTCACGACAATAAATTATTCAAAAAAAAATTAAAATGCAAGAAGAAGAAGAGTAAAAAATAAAAATAAATTGTGGTTGTCAAATGAGAGGAAACCCTCTATTCATATTCAACAAAGGGTAGTATGAACAAATATTTTTGTGTTATCTAAAAAGTTATGACCTTCCCGAGAAATCACAACCCTTTAAAAAAGTCTTAACTCTTTGAAAAAGTCATAACTTATTGAAAGTTACAAATCGTCGAAAAATCACAACCCTTTGAAAAAGTTACAACTCATCGAAAAAATCACAACCTATCGAAAAAGGCACAACTCTACAAAAAAGTTACAACCTAAGTTAGGGATGTTATAGTAATTCAACATTCAAGTTAGGTGTTCATGCTTTTAAGGTAATATCGATATAGATACATATAAGTATTTTCTAAACTAAAAATAGGAAGTTAATTAACAATTAAATCATTCATTAACAAATCAAAGTAGTACTAAATGTATAATTCAATAGTTAACTTCAAATATTAATTTGCAAGAGGAACCAAAACATATTTTTATCATTGTACATAATGTAAAGAAACCTATTTTTGTCTTTGTTTACTTTCGAGAAGTAGTTGGAGACACAATATTCTTGACAAGGATCAATATAGTCTTTTAGTTAGCACATTGTTCCCTAGTGAGACACATCATTCCTCCACATAATTTAAATTTTTTAAGTATATATCTTATACTTTGATTTTGCCCTTTTTTAAAAAAAAAAAATTCATTCGCACCAAAAAACTGATTTAAACATATTGAACTAAATCAAACCGAACCGAATCGAATTAGTTTGATTTGGTATAAGGTGTACACTTTTCTAAAATTGAAAATCGAATCAAAGTTTGGTAATATCAAACCGAAGAGCCGAATACCCACCCCTAGCTTAAGTCATCTGCAACTCCCTAAAATTAACATCTCAACTAAGACTTGTACCTGTACACCTAATTTGTTCAAAACATGTGTTTATTAAGCACAAAATATTGATGTGACAAAATAAGTGCATCTCACAACATAGAAGCGCGTGATAGGTCCCAATTTTTTATATATATATTCTTTTTGTAGATATCTTTGTACCTTTATTTTCTTCCAATGACACTTGACATGCATTACTTGAAATAGTTATAAATACTTTTTTATTCAAAATAATGTCTTCATATCCAAAAGAAAGCAACCCCGCCCCCACCCCTATAGGCTATATGTAGTATTCTTCTTCGCCCCATTTTAAACTTTGTTGTTTCTATTCTTCAATTTATTTTTCACATGTTATATATATAAAAAAATAAGCTATTGGAATTTGCAAGAATTTGCAACAAGAAAAAAAGGGACATCGGAATTATTAAAGTGATCTTTGCCCATCTTTAATTCCAGTCACTTCGATCAACAAACATAACCAATCATTTATTTAAAATGATATCAGAAAATTTGATATAATTCATTTCAGTTCTCTTGATATTTGTTCGTTGTTGGTTTCAAAATAATTTATCAACTTCGATTTTTAGTTTTCAGAAAAAATCTCAATAATCACTCTATTAATCTATCCTGCTTCACAATTTATTTCATTGTCTGAATGAGACTTGATTTCAATAGTCCATAGTTTATTATAAGAAGAAAAAAAAATCTCTTCAAGAGGAATAAATAATGGCAGGTAGCAGAGGATGATGAAGAAGAAGATATGGCAGTTGATTAAGTGGGTGAATAATGGGTGGGTGGGTGGGGACATTTTCTTTATTCTTCTTTTTGTTATTGGCGGAGGAGTCAAGATTTGCTGTCGTTGGAGGAATCAGGATGACCGGTGACAGGAAAGAAGAAGAAAGGTGGGTGGATTTGTGTGAGGGTGGGGGATCTTTTTCCTTTTTGTTAATTAATTTTTTTGGACTATTAAAGGTTGGCGTTTTTTATTTTTTTAAAAATAATTGGAAATTCATTAGATTCGGCCCATGTGCCACGTGTTGTAGTTTTAGTCGTTACTTTTTAAAGATAGCGTGCGTGAGTTACACACAAAACATTTTAAAGGTTTATTATCATTTTGTGTTCAATAAGTACATATTCGTTAATATTTAGAGTGTCTAATAGGTATTAGCGTTAGGTGAGCTGTTTAAATAAATTATGCGAATAATTTTAAGAGACCACAACTGACTTAAGCCAACATAAAACAAAACAAAGTGACTGAATTATTATAACAAATATATAATATGTATTTTGATGGATTTACAGCTCGTATTCTAATGAACTCTTACAAAATCATTCAATTACAATATATTTCTACATATTGTAAAATTAAACACTTACTTCTCTTATTGGTGCTAGTATATTTATATCATAGTTAATGGTTAATGGTGAGAGCTCAAAATAGAAACAAATACATGGAGCAGTCAAAATGTATTTAACATATGTTATATATACTTAAAATGACTTCAATCATATATAAATAACAAAAGTTTTCACTAAAGGGGATTCAAATGAACCGTTTATATATTCCCTTCTTGATGTATTATAATGGCTTGTCAAGACTACATTTAGACATTCTCTTTTATGTCAAACTCTTTTATTATTTAAGACTTTCTACTTTTGTCTATTATATTGTGTTTTAAGTATGTCAAGTATCTTGTGTAGGGTGTGTCGAGCTCTTAGGTACTTTGGTTCGTGACACATCTGTACCGACTAAGCATTTCCCTAAGCGGCTCTTTCCACACTTTTGGTAAGTGGGAATAGGAGATACATTTCCACAACTTCCTTGAGACTTGAGTTTAGACGCCTTATATTTTCTGAACTAAAGAGTCGGAGAATTAGAAGAACCTTGACCAGAAACACTTTGTTGGAATTGAGGACGATCATGTCCATCGGACCTTGAATGAGAAAAGTCATCATTACCGGTCCTTGCCCTCTTTGACTCTCTAAACTTCTATTTTACATTTTCTTTTTCAATTTGTTGGCATGTATCATCAAATGAGAGATATTCATATCCTTAATCAAAATGGTAATACGACTATCTTTAACCACCATTTTGGACATACCCAATACAAACTTACTCATCCTTTCTCTAGAGTCGGCAACCACAATCAGATCATACTTAGCCAATTGGGTAAACTTCAAAGGAGGATCCTTAAACCTCATATTTCTTTGAAGAAGATTAATGAACTCAAGTACCTTTTCGTTTCTCATCTCAAGATAAAAAAAGGATCAAGACAAGCCCCTTTGAATTTCTCCCAATCAAGGGGAACCACATTAATAGCCTTTCATTCCTTTTATTGGTTGAACCAAACTTGAGGAACACCTTTGAGTTGATAAGCGATCAATTTCGCCTTTTCTACCATTTACACTCCCATAATTTCCACTATTTTATAAATCTCAACAATGAACTCTTAAGGATCCTCATCACTTTCGGTCGAAGAAACTCTAGGGTATTCATCCTAGTGAAGTTCCTCATCCTTACCACCGTCATACCCACATTTGGGTTCACATGAGCAATGCCCTCTCAATTAGATTGTGCCGTCATAGCTTGAGCCAATACTTGGAAAACAATTTAGTATTTTGCGTCAGTCACTTTCTCGGCCAAAGGATCGACTAAAACTTGAGAAACCTCATGTTGTACATTCCTTCTTTGTGTCTGCTCTTGGAGGAGGCATATCCTCAAAAGCATCACAAAATATTGAGGACATAAATCTTTATAGAGATGAACTTTATTCCACGTCTTTAGAGTAGTGAAATAAGTGTAGTTTCCAAAATGCATTGTAGTCTCTTATTCATAATGTAGCACACTTCACACTCATCAATAAGACTATACTCGATACAGTTTATCAGACATCCTAGAAGTCTTTTAAAACATGATGCTCTAAATACCAAGTTTTCACGATCCAAAGTACACCCTAGATGTGACATGGTGAATAGTGTGACACCTCAGATCTCAAAATAGAAAAAAATACAGCTTTTCAGGATTTTGTGTAGGAACCAATGAAAGCCATTGACGGACCGAGTTTCAGACCACGAACTATAGGTGGGGTCCGTGGTTCAGTCCCAGACGTAGAGAAAATTTGGGATCTAGAGATCATGACACCTACAACCGTGAACCATGATCCATTGATTGACCAACGAACTGTAGGTTGGTTCCGTCATTGGGGTCCAAAGTTTGATGGTCTCTGATACCACCCACGATCGATGAGTATGGACCGTGGTTGGACCTACGGACTGTAGGTGAGGGTCAACAACTATTTAGAGGAAAATGACTGTCGGATCAACTTCAAGCGGTCATATCTTTTATCACAAAATGAATTAGGTATCCTATGATTAAGACTGGTCAACGGACCGGAACCGGTTCACCGGACCAGAATGAACCGGTACCGGACCGGACCGAAACCTGTTGACCGGTATGTTGACCGGTACCGGGATGAACCGGACCGGAATTACCGGGATGATTCATCGGTTCCGTCCCGTTCCACTATATACCGGGATGGAACCGGAATGAACCGGAACGGACCGGGATGGAACAGGACGGGATTAACGGGACGATATTTTTTGGAATTACGAAAATATTTTTTATTTTTTATTTTTTAAGTATAAATTAATAGTTTTTAAATTTATACTGTAATTTTTTACTTAAATTTATTTTAAAGATATTTTATTAATTTTTTTGTTGTTGTTAAGTTTGCAAGTAAAGTCTAATAAAGTCTAATAGGGGGCGGGGGTGGGGGAGGGGTGGGGCTGCAGCTGCAGACAGCACTGCAGCTTTTGAGCCTTTTGATATAAAGCTGCAGAGTGCAGAGCAGACTGCAGGGGCTGGCAGGGGCGGGCAGGGGCTCGGGACAAGTGTCAAAATATAAAATATAATTTATAAAAAATATAAATATAAATTATATAAAATATAAAATATAAATAAATTAATATATATTAAATAAACCGGAACGGAACCGGATCTAACCGGAACGGAACCGGAATAGACCGGGATCAACCGGTACTGGTACACCGGTACGAAATCACGTTTCCGTCCCGTTCCGTGTACCGGTTCAGACTATCCCGTCCCGTCCCGTAGGCAATCAAAACGGGACGAACCGGAACGGTACCGGAACGGTACCGGTACGTCCCATTCCGTTGACCAGTCTTACCTATGATATTCAAATTAATGATAATTGAATCCTCTTCCCAACGCCATCAAATTATCTAAAATGCAATCTCGGAGTAAAAAGTTATGCTCGTTTTAGTGAAGATTTGTCGTGCAAAGCATGAACGACGACCTAGTCAACAGACGGTAGCTGAAGCGATGGTTCGTCGGTCCACTCGTGAGTGGCACTTCATCAACTTTAAGTTAGGGTCATTTTTGTCCTTTCCCTATGTATTGGGGATTTAAACTAACTCGTTTGATGTCTAAACTACGTTGTTTAACTCAGAATAAGTCTAATAACCTAGTCAGACATACCCAGAACCTCATTCTCTAAAAATCATCCAAACTTAGAGCAAAAAGAGAAGAAAGAGACACCAATTTTCCCCTGAACAAGCAGCAATTTTATTCATATTTCAACCCCAAAATTCAAAGAATTTCTTCGTAGATTTTTCACCAGTTTGCGAAATTTCACTAGTGAATTCCTTTCATTCACTATGTCCATAGAATTCATCAGTTCCTTGATTCTCTGATCTTGTTTAGACCTAGGGTTTCTAAAACCTTATAGATTAATTGTGATTTAGCTGTTATATTATCCTTAATCAAAATAGCATGTTTCTTGGAAAGTTTGCATAATCCCTTGTATAAAATTCAGAACTCTTGTTTGTATAAATTCTCTTAGTTCATAAATTATACTTGCTAGGTCGGTAGCCCCTTCCCAAGACTCACCCTGGGACTCGCCCCGAAAACATTTTTGAAAACACTGGTTGAGAATATGGCTGAGAAATTTTGGAGTGGAAACCGTGGGTTGTGGGTTCTTGAACAATAATAAATTCGGGGAGAAATTAGAGGAGTAAATTTAGGGGTGGGAAACTAAGGTTTGGACTTTTCAAGAATAATGTATCCAGTGATTTAGTTTTGTGGGAAAAATAATTATTTTTGTATTTTCTTAAATAGTAGAGAAAATATTGAGAATATGTCAACTAAGGGTGTGTTTGGTATGGAGGAAATGCTTTCCAATTTTCTCATGTTTGGTTGGGACAAAAGTTTTGGAAAATGTTTTCTAAATCAACTCATTTTCCTCAAAATTAAGGAAAATGACTTCCTTTCAAAAGTTAAGGAAAACATTTTTCAAAACTCTCATCCAACTTCAAATTACATTTTTTTTTAAAACACCAATTTCTAAAAAATATTTCAATTTCAAAATTTTATATTTTTACTCCGCCCTCCCCCAAACCCCGATCGTTCCTCCCTCCACCCCCTCAAAAAGAAATTAAATTTATTTTTTTTAAAAAATATTTCAATTTCAAAATTTTATTTTTTCACCTCGATCCCGGACCCCCCCACACTACCCACCCCCCCGGTAACCCCCATAAAAAAAATAGATTTTGTTTTTAAAAAAAATTTCAACTACAAAATTTCATTTTTCACCTCTACCCTCGACCCCCCCCCTCCCCTGAAAAAAATTAAGTTTGTTTTTAAAAAATATTTTCGACTTAAAATTTTTATTTTTTCACCCCTACCTCGACCCCGTCCCCCCACCCCACCCCACCAAAATAAATTTTCATTTTATTTTTTAAAAATATTTTCAACTTCAAAATTATGTTATTTCACCCTATCCCCCCCTCCCGGCCACCCCCCTACCACCCCCTACCAGCCCCCAACCCCAACCCCCAACCCCAACCAAAAAAAAAAAAATTTTAATTTTAAAAAATATTTTCAACTATAAATTTTTTATATTTTCACCCCCTCTACCCCCCTCCCCGCCAGCCAAAAACAAAATTGAATTTCAAAAATTATTTTCTATTCCAATAAAAATCTCAAAAATATTTTTATAAATCAAACACTAAAAATCATTTCATCTCATGATCACTAACAAATAAATGAAAGTTGAATTTTTTTTCTTTATTTGTTTGTCACGATTGTTTACATCCCCATTCTGTTCAAATAGGACAAAACGTCGCGGTCACTCAAAAAATAATTTATTGATTCAATTTTAAATGAATTTAAAAAATAAACGAGTTTTAAAAAGAGTCGCCACCTAATTTTAGGAAAACTAGGAAAAACATTATGTGATCTACGAAATCAATTGATTCTAGGTAGGGGGTTCAAATTATTTCGAAGGGAAGGGGGTAGGCACCCTTCGAAATCCACAAGTGTGGATCCCGACTGAATTCATGTTTTTCAAATTGAGGAGGAAAATAAAATAATGTACAAATATAATAACATGCAATATACGCAATAAAAATAAAATAATAATATCGGCCTAAGGTTTGCCTAACATCGATATATACAAAATAATTAATTAAAAATATAATTCGAACTCCTTTCGAATAGCTTCAAGGAAGCCAGTCTTGGGTACCTGTAAACACACTTAGTAAAAGTGTTAGTAATAAATAAATATGAATAAAATTAAGTATATAAAATAATAAATTTTTAAAAAAAAACATCCGTCTTATTAACATTGGAGGCCTTGGAAATCGACGGTAATTTCTTCATCGGCCAATTTTAACAAAACAAATAACATGAAATTAACTAAACTTCCGTCTTTTTAAAATGGGTAGGCCTCCAAAACCGACGGAGAGATTTTATCATTGGCCAATTCTAACAACTAAAATATATAAACTTAAATTAAATTTCCGTCTTTTAAAATGAAAGGCCTCCAAAACCGATGGAGAAGTTTTTTCATTGGCCAATTCTAACAACTAAAATATATAAACTTAAATTAAATTTCCGTCTTTTAAAATGGAAAGGCCTCCAAAACCGACGGAGAAGTTTTTTCATTGGCCATTTCACATACAAAAATTGTAAAAATATTTTATGATACAATAACTTAAATATGAAACAAAATCGTGTGAATAATAACCAAATATAAAACAATATGAAATCAATTTGAGCAAATTTCGATAATTGCCAACACAAAAATATGTATAAACAGTATCCAACTATAACACAAAACAATACAAAATCAACAGTGAAACATGACAAAACTGAAAACTTCATATTAAGCTAATAATATGAAGGATAAACAATGTTTCAAGGAAATTGCTAAGTCTTTTACTGTTCTTATAATGGGTCACTTGCAAACAACAAAAATAATTATTATAAACTTGTCCAACTTTACAGCTTTTGTTGGAGAATCCATCAATAGTACTACACAAAACTAAATAATAACAAAATTTAATGCAACAAGCAGTGACAAAATAATCAAAAATAGACAAGGCAAAAAAAAGACAATACAAAAATTGAATAATAATTAAAAAATAAATAATGAACCATCAATAACAGATAACTTCAAACCAACGACCTAATTAAATTAATAAAAATCACAATATACCAACAAATAAGAAATTATTTAATAAAGCAATATAAAATGACTCACAGCCTAACTGAAGCAATTTCTAATTAGCTTAGAACAAAAACTAACAACTTAATATACACTAGCTTAAGAATAGCAACAATTTTATGATTAAAAAAAAAAAAAAATCAATAAATAGATATGAACCCAAACTAACTTAATATGTCAAAAATAACAATAGCCAAAAATAAGAAAAATCAGCCAATACACAAATAATAACTAAAAGACATAATAAACAGTAACAATGGGGTTACCCGCTTTGGAGTTTGACGATTCCGACCAGATCTTGTATAATTCCATCTTGAGAGAGATGGGTGGGCAGCCATGGTGATGCTGCGGTGGTCTTTTTACTGTTGGTTCATGAGCTCGGAGCTTGTTGATGTTGGTCGGAGTTAGTGATGGGTTGTTTGTTTATTGTTCACCGGAGATGGAGCCTTGATTTTCGACCAGATCTGATTGTTTTGTTGGTTCGCCAGAAAGATGGAAAAAACGGATGGGTTTTTGTTTTTGAGATGGTTGTTGTCCAGCTCTTTGGAGGTGGTGGGTGTTTGGTGTGAAAAGGATGGTTGTTTGCTGGTGGATTTGGGTCGGCTATCCGTCGGAAAAGAGAGGAGAGGGACAGAAGGCGCCAGAGCTGCTGCTGGTCGCAGCTGCTGCCTAGCAGCTTGCCTGAGCGCTGCCAGCAATGGGGAGAAGAAGGCGAAGAAGAAGGGAAGAGAGAAGAGGCGATGGGAGAGGAAGAAAGAAGAGAGGAGGCGGCTAGGGGAAAAAAGATTAGGGTTGTTTTTTTCCCCCCTTTTCTAAAATTAATTCCCCCCCTTTTTCATTTATCCACCATCAATTTTAACCTAAACAAATAAAATATGGATCCAAATGTGTGGGCTTGAAATTGTAGGCCCAAAATTATTAATAGAATTCCTAAATTTTAATATTTTTTTTTTGTATTTGGCTAAATTTTAGATTGTGCTAAATTCAACATAAATATTAACAAATGTAACAAATAAAATGAATTTTAAAATAATATAATGAACGTAACTATTGACATGTGAAATGCAATTTTAAAAATTAACTAACAAAAAATCCTAAATTTTGATAAATAAAGATAGTTATCGATAAACTTACTAAAAATTATATTAAAAAATTATTCTAAGCTATTAAATAAATAAAACTTTAAAATTACGAATTTTTTAAAATGTTAGGCCAAAATTGGGTGTCAACAGCTGTCCCTTTCGTTGTGTATGATTGATGAAAGAAATCGTGGACGACGAAAATTGACAAACCCAATTTTGACCGAACACATGACCTTTCTAGAGAAGTGCGGTGAAAATATAGTGGAAGTCAATTCGGAACTCGCATCTAAAAGGTTCCACGCTTTGTTGCGTCTTTGTTGAAGTAATTTGCACATGTGGCTCCTCTGAGAGTGCATCCTCTAGAATGTTAGATCCCTTGGTAGGACGAATGAAAAGATTATCCATTGATAGGATTTTGAATGTATGTCCATCGGTAGGACAGATGAAAAGATTATCCATCGATAGGATTTTGAATGTATGTCCATCGGTAGGATAGATGAAAAGATTATCCATCGGTAGGATTTTGAATGTATGTCCATCGGTAGGACAAAATGTAAACATCTTTCAACGCAAGTTTCCACCGACTTGAACGTTGAATAGATAGGGTGCACAACCTTCACCTCCAAATAGATGCGCCTTAAATGAAAATATCTTTCAACGCAAGTTTCCACCGACTTGAACGTTGAAAATATATGGTGCACATCCTTCACCTCCGAATAGATGCGTTTTAAAAGCAAATATCTTTCAACGAAAGTTTCCACCGACTTGAACGTTGAAAAGATATGGTGCACATCCTTCACCTCCGAATAGATGCGTCTTAAATGCAAATATCTTTCAACGCAAGTTTTCACCGACTTGAACGTTGAAAAGATATGGTGCACATCCTTCACCTCTGAATAGATGCGTCTTAAATGCAAATATCTTTCAACGCAAGTTTCCACCGACTTGAACGTTGAAAAGATATGGTGCACATCCTTCACCTCCGAATAGATGCATCTTAAATGCAAATATCTTTCAACGCAAGTTTCTACTGACTTGAACGTTGAAAAGATGCAAATGCAAATATCTTCTTGGCGATGTATAAACTTTTGCGAGGGATGGAATCTTCTCCCGATGCACAAAATTTTGCGAGGGATGAAATTTTCTCGCGATGCGTAAATTCCGCAAGGTATGAAATCTTCTTGCGGTGTATAAAATTTTGCGAGGGATGAAATCTTCTCGCTTTCTGCGATGCGATGTATGAATTGACTCGAGATGCGTGAATAATAACTCGCAATGCATGAATATTAACTTGTGATGCATGATCTTTTGCAATGCATGAATATTGACTCGCGATGTATGATGATTTTTTTTTTTTTAAGCAATGCATGAATGTTGACTTGCGATGCATGATTTTTTTTTTTGCAATGCATGAATATTGACTCGCAATGCATGATTTTCCGCTATGCATGATTATTGACTCTCGATGCATGATCTTCTGCGGGGCATGAATATCTTCCCGCAATGCATAAATTTTGCGAGGGATGGAATCTTCTCGCGATGCATAAATTCCGCAAGGTATGAAATCTTCTTGCGATATGTAAACTTTTGCGAGGAATGAAATCTTCTCGCAATGTATGTATATTAACTCGCGATGCATGATTTTCCGCTATGCATGAATATTGACTCTCGATGCATGATTTTTATTTTTATTTTTATTTTTTTATTTTTTTTTTGCGATGCATGAATATTGACTCGCGATGCATGATTTTTTGCAATGCATGAATATCGACTCGCGATACATGATTTTCCGCGATGCATGATTTTCCGCTATGCATGAATATTGACTCGCGATGCATGATTTTCCGCTATGCATGAATATTGACTCGCGATGCATGATTTTCCGCTATGCATGAATATCTTCCCGCAATGCATGAATTTTGCGAGGGATGGAATCTTCTCGCGATGCATAAATTCCACAAGGTATGAAATCTTTTTGCGATACATAAATTTCTGCGAGGTATGGAATCTTCTCGCTATGCATGAATTTCTGCGAGGTATGAAATCTTCTCGCGATGCATGAATATTAACTCTCGATGCATAAATTCCTGCGAGGTATGAAATCTTCTCGCTATGCATGAATTTCTGCGAGGAATGAAATCTTCTCGCGATGCATGAATTTCTGCGAGGTATGAAATCTTCTCGCTATGCATGAATTTCGCAATGCATGAATATTAACTCGCGATGCATGATCTTCCGCAATGCATGAATATTGACTCTCGATGCATGAATATTGACTCTCGATGCATGATCTTCCGCAATGCATGATCTTTCTAGTTGCTATCAAGCTTCTCGCAGTACTTATCAGAATTTTGAGGTCTTCCTCAAAAATTCTGTCCCAGTTAGAATTTTGACAAATCTCAAAATGATTTTCAATCTTGACTTGTTGGCGATAACACCTCTATTGAGAATTTTTGAGATATTTTCAAAAATTTTGTCCCAGTTTTTATTGTAAGCACTGGTATATGACCGAGCCGTCGTGGCGCCTACATATCCTGTTGATCTAGGAATCAGGTCAAATGTAGTTCCAAACTTGTAGATGATGAATACTGCAAAAAATCTGAAAGAAGATCATCAGTAGAAAATGTACAATATGAATATGATGAAATAGGAAAATAATATTGCATGTGATATCCAAAGCCTATAAAAAACATGTCACATTTTTGGACGAACAATCCATGCCGTAAAATATGACTCTCACACATACGAGATTAACCCGATGACACTTTTTACAATGAACAGCTCAAAAGGCAATTTTTTTTATTTTTTATTTTTAAATAAAATTGAAAGACTCTTAAAAAGGTTTTAAAATATTAAAGAATGAGTGTTTTTTCACTTTTTCTTTTCTTTTTGAAAAATAAAAAAAATGTGATGAGATAGTCAAACCTTCACTACAATTGATACCAACAGTTAAGATTGCAGGTAAATCTCTCATTTTTTTTTCATTTTTTTTTAAAGATTGAATTTAAAGTAATTCCTACAGCTTCACGTGGTACCTCCAATATACTTAAGGATCAACATGATCCGTTCATCTTGTTTCAACAAAGGTTTTGAATTGTATCAATCCTCATGTTTCAAGTGCCCTCACGAAAAAGATTTGTCCTATTTCACACGTATTTGAAACATTTGATTTTAGGACATTTTCCAAAGTGCACTCACACTCACAAGAATGTTCAATGTATACAACTGTGATACCATATGCTTGACCCTTATGTAAATCTCCACTAATGTGAGAACATTTGGAATGAGATCATGTAGGGCTTGTCATTGGCTTGTAACGTAGGCTTAGGGATGGGTAGGATATTTATTTGGGATAAAAGTGACTTAATTCCTCCTTGAGCGTCACAAAGAATTTATGCTCTTAATGATTGGTACGCCTTTGGCGTTAGATCCTCTTCATTGTTTTCCCCCTTTTCAACTTTTTTTGAATTCTCATTTTTGACTCTTTTCCCTTCTTCTTCTTCTTCTTTTTTCTTCCTTTGTTTCGACTTCTTTTGAGTTCTCATTTTTTGGAGCTTTTCCATTCTTCTCTTCTTTCTTTTTTTTTTGCCCTCTTTGTTTAGACTTCTTTTGAGTCCTTATTTCTTGGAGCTTTTCTTTTATTTCACTACTTTCTTATAAATTTTTCTCCTTTTTGTTGGAGTATTTTCCTTCCCATTCTTCATTGACCTTGTAAGGGTATTTTTGTCTTTCTTTATTTCTTTCACCTTTTCTTTCTTCCTTTATTTTCTTTTTTCTCTAGAAGTCTTTTGTTTTCTTGACTTTGGGAGACTCGATATCTTTGCTTTCGGAAATTTCAAACATGGATCTTCTCTTTTAATTTGCAAATTCTTGGTGCACTCAAGAAGGTTGGGCCAAGAGAGGATAGTGCTTGTAAGCACTTAAAAGGGTTGTGGTTAAGATGTAGTTGTCCAAAGAAAGGTTTCAGGCTCAAAGTGGGAAAACTAGGGAATAATGTAATTTGGTAGGCTTTGAAAGGCACAATCGGATCAAAAAAAGCCTACAATCCTTTCTCAAACCAAACATTACTCAGGATTTCGCCTCGAAAAACATTCAGGTCAAGTTCTAGATCAACAGTGTAACACAATTGAACTTTGATCAAAAGCTCACCACACATTGCACATGAAACATAAGGTTAGTTTTATTCTTATCTTGATTGCATGCAAGAGAATTTTCAAGCATCACAAAAGTACAGATAAGAGGCACCACGAGAATCTATAGTTTACCGCAAAGTCAGTCTTCTCCATTATATCGAATATATTTACATGCTCTTAACTACATAGGTCCCGACCGAGATGAAGACACGACTCTTACAGTATGTACAAGTATTTTTTTTATATTTTTTTTTTAAAAATGATTACCGAACCCGAGAAGGGCTGCCTACGTATCTCATTAAAATGAGAATCAGGTGTGCGTAGTTCATATAGATATAACTTTGAAAATATTAACAAACTATTTTATTATTATTATTTTTTATTTATTTTTACTTTTGGAAAAATAATACCGAACCCAAGAAGGGTTGCCTACGTATCTCACCGAAATGAGAATCAGGTTCGCGTAGTTCGTGTAGATAAGGCATATAAAAAAGTTAGAAAACTCAAAGAAATTCCTAGGTCTAGCGCCACTAAAATTTGTAGTCATGAAGTATTTTTGACACCCATTTTTTCCGCACCAATATGTTTTATAGTCTCTTAATCGTCAATTTTCATACTGTCTTTTGAATATAACCTGCAAATTTTCACAGTAATTTCTACGTACACTCTTTTTGGATGTTTTCTTGGACTGTCTCCTCCCAATTTTCACGAGATCCAAACATTGTCATGACCATCCCCGACTGATGTCGGGGACGGTATTCCTACAAAAATATGAGAAATATGTGAGAGCAGGACCATCATGCAAAATAATAATAAAAATAAGTGAGTGTCACCTCATAGTCAAATACTCCCCTGATTTATCGTTTTGACTTAATATTAGTGTCTTGTGAAATACAAGGACTCGCATTTCGCTAATCCTCTTGTCTCTTGCGACTTCGGACAAATAATGATTTTTGAATCAATTTTTCGCTGTGAAGAAGAACAACTCAAAATGTAAGAGAGTTAGTTCATGTACATAATGGATAATGCAAAATATCACACAAATAATGAATTAAACACACAAATATTGTTTTAATTAAAGACAAACTGAAATATATCACATAGCATACAAACAATTATTGCGCGTCCTATACAAATATGTGATCCTTTTATGCCTAAGGTAGGCCTACCGATTTAAAGGATGTATATATCATTTGAAATATTCCATTGTCCCGAAATTTAAATTTATACAAATTTATACGAATAAAATGAATGGGGATACATAATAGGGAAAATGGGATACAAAATATTCAGTCTCCCGCAGGGGTTCAATCCTATACTATGCTTCCATAGAAGGTCTTTCACTCTTTATTTCTTCTCTTCTCTGGGTTCCCGCGTCTTAGACTAGTAACTTGTGAGAGATTTTTTTTATTTTTTATTTTTAAATAGAATAAGCTACAATATACTCCCAATTTCGAGGACAATAATTTTTTCAGATGATGTATACATCCTTCAAATTTAAACAAATAAATATGATCGTCCGTTCAGGCCGTAGGCACTTTTGGACTCAAGGTGGTCTATCTAATGGACCCAACACACCTTGGGTGTTGGGTCATCTTAGTTCAATGCTTAGATTTGAATTTGGTTTTGCTCTATCTTAGGCTTCACTAGAATAGTTTTCAAGTTGACGGTAACCCGAGTCGGACAAACAACGGGGTGAAGCTACCAAACGACGTCGGATGACCGCCTTCCAACTATTCGTTTGATACTTCCAAATGAAACTCTTGTGTATTTCTGAATGAAGTTGTGGAAAGCCACGTAACTTCCGTTTTCCTAATGCATACTATTTGCCATTTGGCGGAAAGATGTATGAGTGCAATGACAATATACATACAATAAAAGAAAATTGATTAAACAACAAATACAATATACACATCATCAACAAAATATAAAAATACAAGGTATAACACAATAAAAGAATTTCCTCAATTTTAAGAAAAATGAATTCATATGGTTAGAACCTCTAATAGTCCCCAGCAGAGTCGCCATTCTGTTTACATCCCCACTCTGTTCAAATAGGGCAAAACGTCGCGGTGACTCAAAAAATAATTTATTGATTCAATTTTAAATGAATTTAAAAAATAAACGAGTTTTAAAAAGAGTCGCCACCTAATTTTAGGAAAACTAGGAAAAACATTATGTGATCTACGAAACCAATTGATTCTAGGTAGGGGGTTCAAATTATTTCGAAGGGAAGGGGGTAGGCACCCTTCGAAATCCACAAGTGTGGGTCCCGACTGAATTTATTTTTTTCAAATTGAGGCGCAAAATAAAATAATGTACAAATATAATAACATGCAATATACGCAATAAAAATAAAATAATAATATCGGCCTAAGGTTTGCCTAACATCGATATATACAAAATAATTAATTAAAAATATAATTCGAACTCCTTTCGAATAGCTTCAAGGAAGCCAGTCTTGGGTACCTGTAAACACACTTAGTAAAAGTGTTAGTAATAAATAAATATGAATAAAATTAAATATATAAAATAATAAATTTATAAAAAAAACATCCGTCTTATTAACATTGGAGGCCTTGGAAATCGACGGTAATTTCTTCATCGGCCAATTTTAACAAAACAAATAACATGAAATTAACTAAACTTCCGTCTTTTAAAAATGGATAGGCCTCCAAAACCGACGGAGAGATTTTATCATTGGCCAATTCTAACAACTAAAATATATAAACTTAAATTAAATTTCCGTCTTTTAAAATGGAAAGGCCTCCAAAACCGATGGAGAAGTTTTTTCATTGGCCAATTCTAACAACTAAAATATATAAACTTAAATTAAATTTCCGTCTTTTAAAATGAAAAGGCCTCCAAAACCGACGGAGAAGTTTTTTCATTGGCCATTTCACATACAAAAATTGTAACAATATTTTATGATACAATAACTTAAATATGAAACAAAATCGTGTGAATAATAACCAAATATAAAACAATATGAAATCAATTTGAGCAAATTTCGATAATTGCCAACACAAAAATATGTATAAACAGTATCCAACTATAACACAAAACAATACAAAATCAACAGTGAAACATGACAAAACTGAAAACTTCATATTAAGCTAATAATATGAAGGATAAACAATGTTTCAAGGAAATTGCTAAGTCTTTTACTGTTCTTATAATGGGTCACTTGCAAACAACAAGAATAATTATTATAAACTTGTCCAACTTTACAGCTTTTGTTGGAGAATCCATCAATAGTACTACACAAAACTAAATAATAACAAAATTTAATGCAACAAGCAGTGACAAAATAATCAAAAATAGACAAGGCAAAAAAAAGACAATACAAAAATTGAATAATAATTAAAAAATAAATAATGAACCATCAATAACAGATAACTTCAAACCAACGACCTAATTAAATTAATAAAAATCACAATATACCAACAAATAAGAAATTATTTAATAAAGCAATATAAAATGACTCACAGCCTAACTGAAGCAATTTCTAATTAGCTTAGAACAAAAACTAACAACTTAATATACACTAGCTTAAGAATAGCAACAATTTTATGATTAAAAAAAATAAAAAAAAATCAATAAATAGATATGAACCCAAACTAACTTAATATGTCAAAAATAACAATAGCCAAAAATAAGAAAAATCAGCCAATACACAAATAATAACTAAAAGACATAATAAACAGTAACAATGGGGTTACCCGCTTTGGAGTTTGACGATTCCGACCAGATCTTGTATAATTCCATCTTGAGAGAGATGGGTGGGCAGCCATGGTGATGCTGCGGTGGTCTTTTTACTGTTGGTTCATGAGCTCGGAGCTTGTTGATGTTGGTCGGAGTTAGTGATGGGTTGTTTGTTTATTGTTCACCGGAGATGGAGCCTTGATTTTCGACCAGATCTGATTGTTTTGTTGGTTCGGAGTTAGTGATGGGTTGTTTGTTTATTGTTCACCGGAGATGGAGCCTTGATTTTCGACCAGATCTGATTGTTTTGTTGGTTCGCCAGAAAGATGGAAAAAACGGATGGGTTTTTGTTTTTGAGATGGTTGTTGTCCAGCTCTTTGGAGGTGGTGGGTGTTTGGTGTGAAAAGGATGGTTGTTTGCTGGTGGATTTGGGTCGGCTATCCGTCGGAAAAGAGAGGAGAGGGACAGAAGGCGCCAGAGCTGCTGCTGGTCGCAGCTGCTGCCTAGCAGCTTGCCTGAGCGCTGCCAGCAATGGGGAGAAGAAGGCGAAGAAGAAGGGAAGAGAGAAGAGGCGATGGGAGAGGAAGAAAGAAGAGAGGAGGCGGCTAGGGGGAAAAAGATTAGGGTTGTTTTTTCCCCCCCTTTTCTAAAATTAATTCCCCCCCTTTTTCATTTATCCACCATCAATTTTAACCTAAATAAATAAAATATGGATCCAAATGTGTGGGCTTGAAATTGTAGGCCCAAAATTATTAATAGAATTCCTAAATTTTAATATTTTTTTTTTTTGTATTTGGCTAAATTTTAGATTGTGCTAAATTCAACATAAATATTAACAAATGTAACAAATAAAATGAATTTTAAAATAATATAATGAACGTAACTATTGACATGTGAAATGCAATTTTAAAAATTAACTAACAAAAAATCCTAAATTTTGATAAATAAAGATAGTTATCGATAAACTTATTAAAAATTATATTAAAAAATTATTCTAAGCTATTAAATAAATAAAACTTTAAAATTACGAATTTTTTAAAATGTTAGGCCAAAATTGGGTGTCAACAGCTGTCCCTTTCGTTGTGTATGATTGATGAAAGAAATCGTGGACGACGAAAATTGACAAACCCAATTTTGACCGAACACATGACCTTTCTAGAGAAGTGCGGTGAAAATATAGTGGAAGTCAATTCGGAACTCGCATCTAAAAGGTTCCACGCTTTGTTGCGTCTTTGTTGAAGTAATTTGCACATGTGGCTCCTCTGAGAGTGCATCCTCTAGAATGTTAGATCCCTTGGTAGGACGAATGAAAAGATTATCCATCGATAGGATTTTGAATGTATGTCCATCGGTAGGACAGATGAAAAGATTATCCATCGATAGGATTTTGAATGTATGTCCATCGGTAGGACAGATGAAAAGATTATCCATCGGTAGGATTTTGAATGTATGTCCATCGGTAGGACAAAATGTAAACATCTTTCAACGCAAGTTTCCACCGACTTGAACGTTGAATAGATAGGGTGCACAACCTTCAACTCCAAATAGATGCGCCTTAAATGAAAATATCTTTCAACGCAAGTTTCCACCGACTTGAACGTTGAAAATATATGGTGCACATCCTTCACCTCCGAATAGATGCGTTTTAAAAGCAAATATATTTCAACGAAAGTTTCCACCGACTTGAACGTTGAAAAGATATGGTGCACATCCTTCACCTCCGAATAGATGCGTCTTAAATGCAAATATCTTTCAACGCAAGTTTTCACCGACTTGAACGTTGAAAAGATATGGTGCACGTCCTTCACCTCTGAATAGATGCGTCTTAAAAATGCAAATATCTTTCAACGCAAGTTTTCGCCGACTTGAACGTTGAAAAGATATGGTGCATATCCTTCACCTTCGAATAGATGCGTCTTAAATGCAAATATCTTTCAACGCAAGTTTCCACCGACTTGAACGTTGAAAAGATGCAAATGCAAATATCTTCTTGGCGATGTATAAACTTTTGCGAGGGATGGAATCTTCTCGCGATGCATAATTTTTTTTTTTTTTTTTTTTTTTTTTTTTTTTTTTTTTTTTTTTGCAATACATGAATATTGACTCGCGATGCATGATTTTTTTTTTCTTCTCTTTTTTTTTTTTGACTCGCGATGCATATTTTTTTTTGCTTGACTCGATGCGTGAATAATAACTCGCAATGCAGGAATATTAACTTGTGATGCATGATCTTTTGCAATGCATGAATATTGACTCGCGATGCATGATGATTTTTTTTTTTTTAAAGCAATGCATGAATGTTGACTCGCGATGATGATTTTTTTTTTTCAATACATGAATATTGACTCGCAATGCATGATTTTCCGCTATGCATGATTATTGACTCTCGATGCATGATCTTCTGCGGGGCATGAATATCTTCCCGCAATGCATAAATTTTGCGAGGGATGGAATCTCTCGCGATGCATAAATTCCGCAAGGTATGAAATCTTCTTGCGATATGTAAACTTTTGCGAGGAATGAATCTTCTCGCAATGTATGTATATTAACTCGCGATGCATGATTTTCCGCTATGCATGAATAGTGACTCTCGATGCATGATTTTATTTTTTTTTATTTTTATTTTTTTATTTTTTTTTTGCGATGCATGAATATTGACTCGCGATGCATGATTTTTTGCAATGCATGAATATCGACTCGCGATACATGATTTTCCGCGATGCATGATTTTCCGCTATGCATGAATATTGACTCGCGATGCATGATTTTCCGCTATGCATGAATATCTTCCCGCAATGCATGAATTTTGCGAGGGATGGAATCTTCTCGCGATGCATAAATTCCACAAGGTATGAAATCTTTTTGCGATACATAAATTTCTGCGAGGTATGGAATCTTCTCGCTATGCATGAATTTCTGCGAGGTATGAAATCTTCTCGCGATGCATGAATATTAACTCTCGATGCATGAATTCCTGCGAGGTATGAAATCTTCTCGCTATGCATGAATTTCTGCGAGGAATGAAATCTTCTCGCGATGCATGAATTTCTGCGAGGTATGAAATCTTCTCGCTATGCATGAATTTCGCAATGCATGAATATTAACTCGCGATGCATGATCTTCCGCAATGCATGAATATTGACTCTCGATGCATGAATATTGACTCTCGATGCATGATCTTCCGCAATGCATGATCTTTCTAGTTGCTATCAAGCTTCTCGCAGTACTTATCAGAATTTTGAGGTCTTCCTCAAAAATTCTGTCCCAGTTAGAATTTTGACAAATCTCAAAATGATTTTCAATCTTGACTTGTTGGCGATAACACCTCTATTGAGAATTTTTGAGATATTTTCAAAAATTTTGTCCCAGTTTTTATTGTAAGCACTGGTATATGACCGAGCCGTCGTGGCGCCTACATATCCTGTTGATCTAGGAATCAGGTCAAATGTAGTTCCAAACTTGTAGATGATGAATACTGCAAAAAATCTGAAAGAAGATCATCAGTAGAAAATGTACAATATGAATATGATGAAATAGGAAAATAATATTGCATGTGATATCCAAAGCCTATAAAAAACATGTCACATTTTTGGACGAACAATCCATGCCGTAAAATATGACTCTCACACATACGAGATTAACCCGATGACACTTTTTACAATGAACAGCTCAAAAGGCAATTTTTTTTATTTTTTATTTTTAAATAAAATTGAAAGACTCTTAAAAAGGTTTTAAAATATTAAAGAATGAGTGTTTTTTCACTTTTTCTTTTCTTTTTGAAAAATAAAAAAAATGTGATGAGATAGTCAAACCTTCACTACAATTGATACCAACAGTTAAGATTGCAGGTAAATCTCTCATTTTTTTTTTCATTTTTTTTTAAAGATTGAATTTAAAGTAATTCCTACAGCTTCAAGTGGTACCTCCAATATACTTAAGGATCAACATGATCCGTTCATCTTGTTTCAACAAAGGTTTTGAATTGTATCAATCCTCATGTTTCAAGTGCCCTCACGAAAAAGATTTGTCCTATTTCGCACGTATTTGAAACATTTGATTTTAGGACATTTTCCAAAGTGCACTCACACTCACAAGAATGTTCAATGCATACAACTGTGATACCATATGCTTGACCCTTATGTAAATCTCCACTAATGTGAGAACATTTGGAATGAGATCATGTAGGGCTTGTCATTGGCTTGTAACGTAGGCTTAGGGATGGGTAGGATATTTATTTGGGATAAAAGTGACTTAATTCCTCCTTGAGCGTCACAAAGAATTTGTGCTCTTAATGATTGGTACGCCTTTGGCGTTAGATCCTCTTCATTGTTTTCCCCCTTTTCAACTTCTTTTGAATTCTCATTTTTGACTCTTTTCCCTTCTTCTTCTTTTTTCTTCCTTTGTTTCGACTTCTTTTGAGTTCTCATTTTTTGGAGCTTTTCCATTCTTCTCTTCTTTCTTTTTTTTTTTGCCCTCTTTGTTTAGACTTCTTTTGAGTCCTTATTTCTTGGAGCTTTTCTTTTATTTCACTACTTTCTTATAAATTTTTCTCCTTTTTGTTGGAGTATTTTCCTTCCCATTCTTCATTGACCTTGTAAGGGTATTTTTGTCTTTCTTTATTTCTTTCACCTTTTCTTTCTTCCTTTATTTTCTTTTTTCTCTAGAAGTCTTTTGTTTTCTTGACTTTGGGAGACTCGATATCTTTGCTTTCGGAAATTTCAAACATGGATCTTCTCTTTTAATTTGCAAATTCTTGGTGCACTCAAGAAGGTTGGGCCAAGAGAGGATAGTGCTTGTAAGCACTTAAAAGGGTTGTGGTTAAGATGTAGTTGTCCAAAGAAAGGTTTCAGGCTCAAAGTGGGAAAACTAGGGAATAATGTAATTTGGTAGGCTTTGAAAGGCACAATCGGATCAAAAAAAGCCTACAATCCTTTCTCAAACCAAACATTACTCAGGATTTCGCCTCGAAAAACATTCAGGTCAAGTTCTAGATCAACAGTGTAACACAATTGAACTTTGATCAAAAGCTCACCACACATTGCACATGAAACATAAGGTTAGTTTTATTCTTATCTTGATTGCATGCAAGAGAATTTTCAAGCATCACAAAAGTACAGATAAGAGGCACCACGAGAATCTATAGTTTACCGCAAAGTCAGTCTTCTCCATTATATCGAATATATTTACATGCTCTTAACTACATAGGTCCCGACCGAGATGAAGACACGACTCTTACAGTATGTACAAGTATTTTTTTTATATTTTTTTTTTAAAAATGATTACCGAACCCGAGAAGGGCTGCCTACGTATCTCATTAAAATGAGAATCAGGTGTGCGTAGTTCATATAGATATAACTTTGAAAATATTAACAAACTATTTTATTATTATTATTTTTTATTTATTTTTACTTTTGGAAAAATAATACCGAACCCAAGAAGGGTTGCCTACGTATCTCACCGAAATGAGAATCAGGTTCGCGTAGTTCGTGTAGATAAGGCATATAAAAAAGTTAGAAAACTCAAAGAAATTCCTAGGTCTAGCGCCACTAAAATTTGTAGTCATGAAGTATTTTTGACACCCATTTTTTCCGCACCAATATGTTTTATAGTCTCTTAATCGTCAATTTTCATACTGTCTTTTGAATATAACCTGCAAATTTTCACAGTAATTTCTACGTACACTCTTTTTGGATGTTTTCTTGGACTGTCTCCTCCCAATTTTCACGA
This sequence comes from Solanum sitiens, assembly GCA_016801875.1. Classification (NCBI taxonomy): domain Eukaryota; kingdom Viridiplantae; phylum Streptophyta; class Magnoliopsida; order Solanales; family Solanaceae; genus Solanum; species Solanum sitiens. Next base: position 77,714 of record JABWTJ010000912.1, on the reverse strand, counting down.
GATCCAAACATTGTCATGACCATCCCCGACTGATGTCGGGGACGGTATTCCTACAAAAATATGAGAAATATGTGAGAGCAGGACCATCATGCAAAATAATAATAAAAATAAGTGGGTGTCACCTCATAGTCAAATACTCCCCTGATTTATCGTTTTGACTTAATATTAGTGTCTTGTGAAATACAAGGACTCGCATTTCGCTAATCCTCTTGTCTCTTGCGACTTCGGACAAATAATGATTTTTGAATCAATTTTTCGCTGTGAAGAAGAACAACTCAAAATGTAAGAGTGTTAGTTCATGTACATAATGGATAATGCAAAATATCACACAAATAATGAATTAAACACACAAATATTGTTTTAATTAAAGACAAACTGAAATATATCACATAGCATACAAACAATTATTGCGCGTCCTATACAAATATGTGATCCTTTTATGCCTAAGGTAGGCCTACCGATTTAAAGGATGTATATATCATTTGAAATATTCCATTGTCCCGAAATTTAAATTTATACAAATTTATACGAATAAAATGAATGGGGATACATAATAGGGAAAATGGGATACAAAATATTCAGTCCCCCGCAGGGGTTCAATCCTATACTATGCTTCCATAGAAGGTCTTTCACTCTTTATTTCTTCTCTTCTCTGGGTTCCCGCGTCTTAGACTAGTAACTTGTGAGAGATTTTTTTTATTTTTTATTTTTAAATAGAATAAGCTACAATATACTCCCAATTTCGAGGACAATAATTTTTTCAGATGATGTATATATCCTTCAAATTTAAACAAATAAATATGATCGTCCGTTCAGGCCGTAGGCACTTTTGGACTCAAGGTGGTCTATCTAATGAACCCAACACACCTTGGGTGTTGGATCATCTTAGTTCAATGCTTAGATTTGGATTTGGTTTTGCTCTATCTTAGGCTTCACTAGAATAGTTTTCAAGTTGACGGTAACCCGAGTCGGACAAACAACGGGGTGAAGCTACCAAACAACGTCGGATGACCGCCTTCCAACTATTCGTTTGATACTTCCAAATGAAACTCTTGTGTATTTCTGAAAGAAGTTGTGGAAAGCCACGTAACTTCCGTTTTCCTAATGCATACTATTTGCCATTTGGCGGAAAGATGTATGAGTGCAATGACAATATACATACAATAAAAGAAAATTGATTAAACAACAAATACAATATACACATCATCAACGAAATATAAAAATACAAGGTATAACACAATAAAAGAATTTCCTCAATTTTAAGAAAAATGAATTCATATGGTTAGAACCTCTAATAGTCCCCAGCAGAGTCGCCATTCTGTTTACATCCCCACTCTGTTCAAATAGGGCAAAACGTCGCGGTGACTCAAAAAATAATTTATTGATTCAATTTTAAATGAATTTAAAAAATAAACGAGTTTTAAAAAGAGTCGCCACCTAATTTTAGGAAAACTAGGAAAAACATTATGTGATCTACGAAACCAATTGATTCTAGGTAGGGGGTTCAAATTATTTCGAAGGGAAGGGGGTAGGCACCCTTCGAAATCCACAAGTGTGGGTCCCGACTGAATTTATTTTTTTCAAATTGAGGCGCAAAATAAAATAATGTACAAATATAATAACATGCAATATACGCAATAAAAATAAAATAATAATATCGGCCTAAGGTTTGCCTAACATCGATATATACAAAATAATTAATTAAAAATATAATTCGAACTCCTTTCGAATAGCTTCAAGGAAGCCAGTCTTGGGTACCTGTAAACACACTTAGTAAAAGTGTTAGTAATAAATAAATATGAATAAAATTAAATATATAAAATAATAAATTTATAAAAAAAACATCCGTCTTATTAACATTGGAGGCCTTGGAAATCGACGGTAATTTCTTCATCGGCCAATTTTAACAAAACAAATAACATGAAATTAACTAAACTTCCGTCTTTTAAAAATGGATAGGCCTCCAAAACCGACGGAGAGATTTTATCATTGGCCAATTCTAACAACTAAAATATATAAACTTAAATTAAATTTCCGTCTTTTAAAATGGAAAGGCCTCCAAAACCGATGGAGAAGTTTTTTCATTGGCCAATTCTAACAACTAAAATATATAAACTTAAATTAAATTTCCGTCTTTTAAAATGGAAAGGCCTCCAAAACCGACGGAGAAGTTTTTTCATTGGCCATTTCACATACAAAAATTGTAACAATATTTTATGATACAATAACTTAAATATGAAACAAAATCGTGTGAATAATAACCAAATATAAAACAATATGAAATCAATTTGAGCAAATTTCGATAATTGCCAACACAAAAATATGTATAAACAGTATCCAACTATAACACAAAACAATACAAAATCAACAGTGAAACATGACAAAACTGAAAACTTCATATTAAGCTAATAATATGAAGGATAAACAATGTTTCAAGGAAATTGCTAAGTCTTTTACTGTTCTTATAATGGGTCACTTGCAAACAACAAAAATAATTATTATAAACTTGTCCAACTTTACAGCTTTTGTTGGAGAATCCATCAATAGTACTACACAAAACTAAATAATAACAAAATTTAATGCAACAAGCAGTGACAAAATAATCAAAAATAGACAAGGCAAAAAAAAGACAATACAAAAATTGAATAATAATTAAAAAATAAATAATGAACCATCAATAACAGATAACTTCAAACCAACGACCTAATTAAATTAATAAAAATCACAATATACCAACAAATAAGAAATTATTTAATAAAGCAATATAAAATGACTCACAGCCTAACTGAAGCAATTTCTAATTAGCTTAGAACAAAAACTAACAACTTAATATACACTAGCTTAAGAATAGCAACAATTTTATGATTAAAAAAAATAAAAAAAAATCAATAAATACATATGAACCCAAACTAACTTAATATGTCAAAAATAACAATAGCCAAAAATAAGAAAAATCAGCCAATACACAAATAATAACTAAAAGACATAATAAACAGTAACAATGGGGTTACCCGCTTTGGAGTTTGACGATTCCGACCAGATCTTGTATAATTCCATCTTGAGAGAGATGGGTGGGCAGCCATGGTGATGCTGCGGTGGTCTTTTTACTGTTGGTTCATGAGCTCGGAGCTTGTTGATGTTGGTCGGAGTTAGTGATGGGTTGTTTGTTTATTGTTCACCGGAGATGGAGCCTTGATTTTCGACCAGATCTGATTGTTTTGTTGGTTCGCCAGAAAGATGGAAAAAACGGATGGGTTTTTGTTTTTGAGATGGTTGTTGTCCAGCTCTTTGGAGGTGGTGGGTGTTTGGTGTGAAAAGGATGGTTGTTTGCTGGTGGATTTGGGTCGGCTATCCGTCGGAAAAGAGAGGAGAGGGACAGAAGGCGCCAGAGCTGCTGCTGGTCGCAGCTGCTGCCTAGCAGCTTGCCTGAGCGCTGCCAGCAATGGGGAGAAGAAGGCGAAGAAGAAGGGAAGAGAGAAGAGGCGATGGGAGAGGAAGAAAGAAGAGAGGAGGCGGCTAGGGGGAAAAAGATTAGGGTTGTGTTTTCCCCCCCTTTTCTAAAATTAATTCCCTCCCTTTTTCATTTATCCACCATCAATTTTAACCTAAACAAATAAAATATGGATCCAAATGTGTGGGCTTGAAATTGTAGGCCCAAAATTATTAATAGAATTCCTAAATTTTAATATTTTTTTTTTTTGTATTTGGCTAAATTTTAGATTGTGCTAAATTCAACATAAATATTAACAAATGTAACAAATAAAATGAATTTTAAAATAATATAATGAACGTAACTATTGACATGTGAAATGCAATTTTAAAAATTAACTAACAAAAAATCCTAAATTTTGATAAATAAAGATAGTTATCGATAAACTTATTAAAAATTATATTAAAAAATTATTCTAAGCTATTAAATAAATAAAACTTTAAAATTACGAATTTTTTAAAATGTTAGGCCAAAATTGGGTGTCAACAACGATTTATTTTCTCTAATTTTTTGTTTGTATATTATTTAAAGTTAAGATTTGGTTAAATTTTGTTGACGGAATCTTCTTACCAGCTTTTAAATTATGATTTATCACAAATATTTTATCTAATTTTTCGTGACGTGTTTATTAAATAAGAAAAAAGTTGTTTGGATAATAATTCAAATGAGAAAAGTCTTTACTCATATTGGATAACAGTATTATTATTCGAAGGGTTAAGCTTTATTTCCTTTATAGTTTATAATTTGTAAAAGAAAAAATAAAATTAATTTGCCTTTTCTCATGGTTTTCAAATACGTATTTTGTTTTCAAAAATTTTAAAAACAATGCTCAAAGTTGGCTCAAAACTCCGATCATCATAGTTAACGCAATATATATTTAGAGTTTAGTCCATGATATTTTAAAATATTTGTACTAAATTATCTGTCAATTTATATATTATTTTAGTCCATGATATTTTAAAATATTTGTACTAAATTATGTGTCAATTTATATATTATTTTATGTATGATCAAATGTACAATGAATACTATACAATATTAGCAATGTGGTAATCAAGCTATTTAAATACTTTAATTTTCATTTGAAGTATCATCCACCAATATATTAATTAAAAATAAAATAAAAACCACCAATCTATCTATCTATCTATCTATCTATCTACCTATCTATCTATATCTATATCTATCTCTCTCTCTCTCTCTCTCTCTATATATATATATATATATATAGACAAGGTGATGTAACACCTCTCTATGGCCTCCATTTGCATTTAGCTTTTTCCTTTTTTTTTTTTTGCTTTTTTAAAAAATTAATTAATTTTATATCATTAAAAAATTTACTTAAATTTATTCAAATAAATATTTTATTAATGGAGGATCATTTATAACAAAAACTCTTCATATTTTTTTATTTATTTATCTAACTTATAATAAAAAGAGAAACATATTTATTTATTTTTGACTTTTTTTAATTTAAATTAATTATTCTATTGTAAAAATGTATTACTTTATTTGTACAAGATATACTTTATTAATGTAGGAACATTTATAAAAAAACTCTCTATTTTTTTTCTATTTCTTTATTTCACTTTTAATCATGAAATCATAATAAAAAAGAGTTTACATTTCAAGTATTTTTATTTTTATTTTTAATTTATTCACTAGGAGTTACTACCCATGACTTGCCCCTCTTTAATTTTTACTTTTAAGAATATTCATAACTCTCATAATTTTTATGTCCATAACCTTCAAATTTAATTTGTAAGTTTATGATGTCTTATTGTATTCCTTTATTTTACCTATAAATTTATATTAGTTTCATGAAGATTCACATTCACAATTATCCTTTCTCTTTTCATTATATTGGTTTGGTTGTAAGAAATATTTCATTGCAAATTTTTACTTTTTATTTCCTCTATTTTTGTATATATAAATTCGTATTTGGTTTGTAAATGAAACTAACATGTAAAAAACAAAAGTACATGAAGTTAATAAGTATATCATTCTCAAGTCCTTATTTTTTCATTTCCTTTATTTTGTGTATATAACTTCATATTTATTTTCATGAAGATTCACATACAAAGTTATAATTTCTCTTCTTCATCATACTTGTTTGTGAATTAACTCACATGTAACAAAAAAAGTATATGAAGGTAATATATATTTCATTCTAAAGTCTTTCTTTTTATTTTTATGTACTTAGACAAGCTTTCGTAATATATTTTTTTTATGTTTGTATTATCATTTATTAAGTAAGTATGATTAAAACAATCTCTATAATTTTGAACAATGTGTTGTCCGTATGCAATTGCTCTTTCTAATAGTTAGTTTACCAGATATAATATAGTTTGATTATAATATTTATTAGATTTCAAGAAATAATTATCATTTAGTATTGTTAGTACTATTGAAAAGATAATATACAACTATATTAAATATAGTTTATATATCGTTCTTTCTTTTAACATAATTATTTTTAATTGGTATATGATTTTTTCTATTCAGTTGGTTGTATATAATAAAGAGTTTGACATATGAATCAAAACATGATGACGGATCTCTTCGCAAAGGAAGATGGTAGAAGAAAAAAAAATGAAGCATAATTAGAGATTTTTTTTTCACTTTGAATTGTATTAGCAACTAAGTTTGCTAGAGTTTTTAAAATTTTGATTTATATTAATGATTTACCTAAATGTATTATATTGTGAATGCTAATCATTTGATCCTTTAGTATTCTACTTTCTCTTTGTTATGAAGAAAAATTAATATAATTAGTTTATTTTAACAACAACAAAATGTTTTATGATGATTAGGAGTTTCATTTTTATTATAATCATAAAAAATTAATTGAAGAATAAAATATTATTTTCATGATGTCATTTTTTGCGTATATAACAATCTATCACCGTTCTTTTTGCTTTGAAATGTATTTATAATTTTTATGTAGTCACCAATTATTATATTTTCTCTTCATTTTTTTGTATTTTCACTCCTTATTTTTATTTATTTATTTTACAAATAAAATCAATGCATAATTAGTAATACATTTAATGTCTAATAAAATTACACAATTGAATTATTTATAACTTATGTCTCTTCATCTTACTTGTAACGTTTTAATATCAAATACTATTCATAAGTTTTATAAGTTTCATTTTTTGTAAGTCTTATAAATATTTAATTAATGTTTTAAAAAATATAATAAGCAAATGTGATAATAAGAAAATAATAAAAAAATCAATTTTATTTTGACGAAATCAGAGTTTGAATAGAATATTAGTATTCCTACAAAAGATAGAGAAAATTAAAACATATAAAATATTTTCAACCAAATACAGTATATTGTTATTTCTATAATATTATCTCTTATTCCATTTACTTCACCACGGTGAATATTTTGTTCTAATATATACATATACAAAATAAATATATTTTATATGTTTAAAAAAAATCTATGATATCACAAACAAAGAGATATTAATATTATCTATATATTCGATGTTAACCTAAATATTATATATTTCGTATTATCATCTTATAAATATTTTATAATCGCGCGAAGCGCAAATAGTGTCACTAGTGTTCAATAAATACAAGGCTAGGTAAAGATGTCAAAATGAACTATGTGAAAAACTTTAAGAGGCCAAAATCGATTTCAATGTGTGTTTCGGAGTTCTTAAGAAATTGATATTTTCATGAATTTAAACTCGTTTTCTTGATCGATTTTAATGGGTTTTTCAAGAAAAAATTTCTCTTGGCTTGTAGAACATGTTTTTCAACTAAAAATATGATTTTACCCTTGTAAGTTTTGAAGCGATTAGTTTATAATCCTGTCAATATGGGTATCATAGGTCTCCTTTTGACGAACTCTTTCATTTTTGATAGTTGAGGATTATTTAGGTTCCGTTTAGTTGATGAAGTGCTCCAATAGAGTTGTTGGGGTGAAGTTTTGACCTTCGAGATAGATTTGACTATCTCTTTTAGACTGAGATGAGTAATTAATCTTCTATTTTCTGTGAAATTGCTTGTAGTATGATCTTTAGAGGTTGATAATGTTGACCTTCTTGTTTAGTCTGTGTAATGTCTATTTGTGATACTTAGTTGCGTAGAGGCTCGTATGATACCTTCGATTGTATTTTTGAAACACCTCTATTTTTAAAATCAAAATACATTTGTGCTTATATAGACTGAAAAATATATATTGAAAAAAGTTTTCAAATGTTAAGAAATAGGGCAAACCACATAAATCACACTAGTTTAAGTCTTAATTACCAAGATTCCCAATAGTTTCATATATTACTTCCTCTACCATATTTCATGCTTAGGATACATGACTCAAAATTCATTTGTATCTGTCGAATTTTAAAATTGAGATACAAAATTATTTATTTAAATTAATTGGTTGTAACTGATTTCCTTAATTAGAGGAGTAACTGAGAATTTTAAAATTACATAAATAATTTATTTTATTTTATTATTCTTTGAAATAGTAAATTCATTAATATTATTATATAAGATAAAAACATGTATACCTTGGTAATGTAATTTGGTTAATTTCAAATTATTACTCTTAAAATAATAAATTCATTAATTTGATATATCTATTATCAATATATGATGTATCCAACCAACTAAACACTTAGATACATGAGTATCATACAAGTACATTCATATGTATCATAGATTTATCTAACATTAATTTCATGTATTCGTTATATGTATCTAGTATTAATTTTATGTATCTATTTATATATATCTAATATTAATTTCATGTATTTGTTATATGTATCTAATATTAATTTTATTATCTATTTATATGTGTCTAATATTAATTTCATGTATCTTTTATATGTATCTAGATTGATTTGATGTATCAGGTATCAATTGCATATGTTATATCCAAAAACATGTTTCTCAAGCACATAGTAAGCATATACATCTAATTATGTGTATCTAAATATGAAATGGAACTAAAACACATAAGTTTAGTACAAATCATGATTGTAGAATATCCGTCGTATCATTAATATCATTGTGTTGTTAAAACTCATATATCCAAAATTTAATGGTGGATACATATACATGTTCATATACCTCATTACTAAAAATACAACTCGAATCTTAATTAAGATTACTACTTATTGGATACACATATTTCAAGGGCTATATCAAAGCAATATTGGTGCTACCACATCCATGACATATTAACCAAAGAAAGCCTTAGAAGAACACCAGCAAATAAAGACTCTCTACAATACTCCCTTTGATCCTTTTACGTTGTGGCATAACATATTCAAATCTAAGATCCAATATTTCTTTCTGAGACAAACAATCAAGATCCACTCTGAATTGAAAGTTTTTCTGTAGTAGTTACTTTGATTTGATCTCGTTATAAATGAACAATACAGAATAATATTTGGGTTCATGAGAATTTATCGGCAGTGGTGATGATATCTTGAGAAAAAAAGATTAGAATAGCTATTATTGGAATGAAATTGTACGTTGAAATTTTTTAATCAGAAAGGAGGATACATAACTGAGTGATAAATATGGGAGGGGAAAATAAAGAGATAGTGATTGATTTGGAGTGAAAGAGTTAATTAAGCAGATAATTAATCAATCCAAGTTTTAAGGGATGTGGTTATCTAATTATATCTTCAAATAATATATTAATATATAGTATAAAATATTAAAAGTGATAATATATGTTGTTTGAAAGTAAGCTAATATTAGCATATATAGTAGTGATGTATGTCTAATAAGATAGTTTATCCTAAGTAATAATCTAAGAGATAGGAAAAAAGTTGAAATTTAAACCAAATAAACTCTCATAACATTTTTGTTACATAAAAAATTTAAAAATTACCTCTATGAACATCATATATAGTCAAAAATGATATTTGTGAGAGATCTTAAAAAAAAAGAAGTTATATCATAAGCTACTATTATTAATTTACTATTTTTATCACTTGTGTCCAATATAGGCACAGGAAACTTTTATAATATTATGAATCTGCATATTAAAAGGTAATTAAAACTTAGTGTTTAATTCCTTTTTATAATTTATTTCTTCTCTGATACTATTTCAAGAGTATTCTTCACACCATCAATTGCACCTTGAGTCATATGTATCATTTGCTCTACTTTCTGGTTCACAAATATATATATATATATTTAATTTTTTTCCTAGGACCGGTGAAAATGAATTTAATTTAGGGAAAAAGAATAAATATACCTCCGAATATCATAAATGGTATGCAGATACCCTTGTCATATTTTTGGGATATTGGTGCCCATGCCGTCCAAATATTAGAGCGTATATGCCTTTCACTTTAACGAAAGACTAAATAGGATCACGTGGCGCAATCTTATATATTGATTTGATATCGGGTCGGTGGATAAGATTATGACACGTGTATTTCCGCTAGTATAAAGGGTATATGTGTTCTAGTTTTTGGACGGCAAGGGCACCAATGTCCCTAAAGTGTGATGTAGGGTATCTGCATACCATTTACGATAGTTCGAGGGTATATATATACTTTTTACCTTTAATTTATATACACTAGCTGTTAGGATTTTGCTCTGATTTTTTCATGTTATAATAAATAGAATTTCTATTAACTATTGTTTATAATTATGTTTTAGGTAACCTGATAGTAAAAATATATAACAAGATGTACATATTATAGTAAAATTTTCAATTATATTTAATATCTTATTTTTTATTTGATTTTTTTTATATTCAAATCGATCGGACCTCATAAATTTGACTTAAAATAGATTACCTGCTGAAGAAATCCAGCATTTTGGTCATTATTTTGTTGAGCTGACTCACTTGCTCTTTGGATAGCATTTTCAACCTTGTTTTCTATAAATGCAATGATCCCAAAGTTAAACATTGAAGATTCACATTCAATAATTTATCAGTTTCCCTCTTTGACAAGTTGATCCTGGGTAAGTAAATACATAAATTAAAAAAAATAAAATTCTAAACTAGGTAGCAAAACTTATTTTGGTACTTAAACTATACAAGCATTTAAATACTTTCCTTATTATTTCTGAAGTAACTTTTTTCCACACTAAGACTATAACATCACTCTCACCTACCACATCATAGTCACGTAAGCGCCACATCATAACCATGTAGGTACCACGTCATTAATTTTTACTTATTTATTAATTATTCACTTTTTTTATTAAATACTTTTTAAGATTAATTATATCAATAATTAATTTATAAATGTGTAGCCCCCTCCCCCACTCTTTGTTCTCTTCCTTGTTATTCACCATTTCAACCTTCAATACTTACTTTTCTTCTTCTTCTTCTTCACTATTCAATAATATTTTTAAATAACTAGAATGAAATTAAAAATCCACTATAACATTCACATTATCTTCTTCGAACTCACCCCACGAATTTACCCTCTTAGGAGAATGATTTTTTTAAAGCCAAGATTTTCTTGAAAACTCAAATAAAAAATGAAGATCGCATAAAAAAGTTGATAAAATAAATATAAATTCTATGAGAAATATTTGAATAGATCTAGAAATGAAAATTGGTCACCCAAAATTCATGAAACTTTACATTTACGAAATCAACACCAATAATATAGAGTGAAATCAACGTCAATAAAATAACTTTGGTATTGAATTTTACGAATTAGTAAAGGACTAGTAAAATAAAAATAGTTTTTTTTTTGAAAGTGGGCAGGAAGGTGAAGGAGGAGGTGTTTCAATGGAGAAAAGGGTGTATTGAGGACGACAACAAAAATTAAAGAAATTAAAAGGGGGACACTAATTCTATATACCTTTAAATAAAAAAATTACATAGTTTTAGAGAGTATATATCAAGAAAAACTATTTAAAATATTAATTATATATTTACCAATAAAAAAAGGTCATGTGTAAGACTTTAAAAAAATTCAATTTCTTTTTCACGCGCTTTAAGGAGAGTACACTCATTCTCCCTGCCACATCATCCCTTAGGGGGTGTTTAAATCATTTAAAAATGATAAGGGGAGTATTTAAACGCTCGTATAGTTTAAGAGTTAAAGTAAATTCTGTTGTGAAGTTTAGTTTTTTTTAATGTATTTTCCCTATAATCTAATGTACTTAAAGTTTATGTTGCCCAAATAGTCAAATTCAAGAAAAAATATTGTTGTATTCGTGTTGAATACTCAAAAATACCATATTTTTGGAGGATTCAACATGTTTCTGTTCGATATGTTTGAAAATCTAAACAACATAACCTAAAAGAGTTGTAATAAAAATGGAAGAGGAACTGTCATATATATGACTCATATGTATATTGTTGTTTTCAAAAAGGAGATAGTATGTTTTTTGTTGATCCTTAGTGTTGCAGTATAACCACCTCACCAAAGTCCTTGCTATCTTTTTGGTACTGAGACGTAATTGTTGTATTATAATTATCATAAAAAAAAAGATTGTAAGCAAGATCTAATTTGTATTATCGTAAAAAAAATAAGATTGTAATGAAAATCTAATTTATGACTTCAATTTCTAAGTAAAAGTTACGAATTCACATGAATTCAATATTTTGCCTCCAAGCCCTCGCAAAAAAGAGCTCATATGCACAATATTTCATCTTGAATCAGATGTGTGTGACAACCCAATTGTTCACAATTTGTGCAAATAAAATATCATTGCTCTAACCACAATGCACCACAAGCCGGGAATCGAACCCGGGTCTGTACAGTGGCAGGGTACTACTCTACCACTAGACCACTAGTGCTGCTTATTTATAATTCCTCTATGTATTTATATTGATGGCACTTTCTGTGTTCGAAAATCAATTTGATTACAACAATAATTTATTCAATGAGATCTATACTACTTGTATGAATTGAACTTGTTTTGCATATTTCAATTTGTCATATTCAATGTTTATACTATATGAATTAATGGAAAATTTATCTTGATACATATATTTATGACTTATTAGAGTTACATGATCTATTTTTTAAATTTATATTAAATTATTTGATTTGATATAAATAGTACTCGACACAATAAAAGTCAGATGTAATTTCCTTTTTATAACATCAACATACATGACTTTTGGGGGTCGTTTGATACAAAGATTAATAACGCAAGGATTAATATTGCATGGATTCGTAATGCATGCTTTATCTTTTATCAAGTATTTGGTTCATTATTTTCAATCTCATCTTTTTTTAAATTAATAACGCTAATCTATAAAATTACTAATTTTACCAATTAAAAGGAAAATAAAAGATATAATTATTGTGACTTCATCTTAGTCACTTGTGTGTGGAAAGACCTTGATTATAAATGAATATTGATCCTAATGTAATTTTACAAATTAAAAATGATCTAAGATCACATGAAGAGATAAAATGCTCTCAATACACCAACGCAGACTTAACACTCTTCTTCACCCCCCGGTTTATGTGTACACATAAGTTTAGACATTCAACGAATATTTTAACACAAGAGTCTGACATGAATAATAAATTTAAATTAATTTTTATATATATAATCTTACTAATTAAACGGGCAATAAGATATACTATTGTAACTTCATCTTAGTCACTTTGTGTGAAAAGACCTCGATAATAATTTTTTGTTTTACCCTCCCTAGGAGCTTAATTCCATCCCTTTTGCTCCCTTGGTTACTCGAACTCGCAATCTTCGGATTGAAAGTGAGGAGTGCTGACCATCCGAGCAACTCTCTCTCGTCCTCGATTATAAATGAATACTAATCCTAATTTAATTTTAAAAATTAAAAATTCTCTAAGATCACATAAAGAGATGAAATGCACCCTTCGTTTCATGTGTACATAAGACTAGACATCCAAAACATGAATACTGTAACACAAGAGTCTGTGATGATAAATAATGAATAAATCTATAACTCAAATATCATGATGAAATATCAGTTTTACCCTACTCAATTCAAAAAATTATCGTATTTGAAAAATAAGAATTACCTAAAATCATATAAAAAAATCAAATATTAACTTACCGATGTGGAAATCAAATTTTGATTAATTTGTTGTTTAAAAATATAGTAATGCAAGAATCAGGAGTCAATTGTTTTTGAGATAAATTATGTAGGGAATTAATATTGGGTTTATGATATAGGTTTAATAATAAATAAAATATTAATTGAGATATTATTTTTTAATTAATTTATTATGAATTCAATTAAATTGATGTCTATCATAAATTAAATTCAAAATAAATTACAATACACAAGGCGTGATGGGCAGACATCAACTTTTTCGCGTAAAAATGTGTGAAAATTATAAGTAAAATTAAATTATATAGGAAAAATAGAGAAATTTCAGCTATTTTTGAAGTGCAAATTACAATTAAAGAATACCAACAAAAGTAATGAAAATATTTCATCAAAAAGCTAGTGGTAGAATTGTCTAAAGTGTTTAAGACAAATTCTTAATTTGATTTCAAGTTGCTATGTTCTTTTTTTTTTTTTGTATAAAACAAAATCATGCAACAATCTCGTTATTAAGTTTATATAACATTTAATGCAGTATATAATAATCTCAAAATAATAATCTCAAAATAAACAATCTGGTGGTAAAATACTTAAAATGAGCAAGATGTAACTTCTTTGGATCTCCTCAAATCCTTTAAGAAATCTAAGATTGATAAGCACTTATAACAACATTGAATTTATTAACCCTAATAAATTAAAGTATTTGAGTTGCAGAAAATCATGATAAACAACAGGTGGTAAAATCTCCTCTTATTGATGGTTTGAGACATCATTCTTTTAGGACCTAAATTCATATTATTACTCTTATTTATAAGCCAACAACAATAGGACTGACACTGCAATTGAGGATTGTACATAAAGTTACTTGAGTGATACTATAAATGTGTACCTTCTTCATTGGGTATTGTTTACTTTATCTTTTGTGTGCCTATTTATTTAACACGTGTACGTTTTTTTTCTAGCAAAACTATGTGTATGCCAAAGCATCCAGAGTTCTATCTACTCTGCAATCTCTCTTTCTTCCAGGTGAGTTTCCATTTTTCTCTTCTCCAGTTTACAATTCTATTTTATCTCAATCACTTTGCTTTTTTGCTCTCATTGTTTTTCTTTGTTTTTTCATCTTCTTCAAGAATTTTAGGTTAAACTTTGTCTTGTTTTGTTGATTTTATGTTCGATTATGTTTTGATATTGCTTTCAATTTTTGCTCCTTCATAGTAATGTGGCTGTAGGTATGTTGCATGGACAAAATTCCTAAGTCGAATTCACTTTTTCATCTCCTACGCCCAGTAGTGTAGACCTGTCTCAATTTTGCATTGATGAATCCTATTATAAGAGAGTACAACAAAAAGTTTCTTCTGCCTCAAAATTCAACTGTGTATAATGATGTAGATTTCTTGGTTTTTCCTTTTCTTTTTCTTTTTTCAGCTATCTATACCATTTAGACAAATACCAAAATTTTCATTTGCAAACCCTAAATGTTAGACTAAACAAAATGGAGCAACTTAGGTTATCATGTAACAGGAATCTACAAATTCAACAACAGAGTATAGATGCAGGCGTTATCTCTATTAAAAAATCTTTGAATTCAACCAACCTCCAAGCTGAAGAAACCTTTCAATTCGAATACTACATTTGGAATTTCTTCATACCCGCAGTGATCTTTTTTATTTGGTTTGAGTTTTACTGCATTTGCATTCTGTATATCATTTATAGACATTCTAAAAAGTATTTCCTTTGAAAGGTATGTTCTATTTTGAATTAAATTGAACTCTTATTTCAAAAAAAAAAAGAAGAATCAATTTTTCCTGGTGCCCGTTTTCATGGTAATTAAGTATCTTTTGCTTTGATGCTTTTCGCATGACTGCAGATCTTTGGAAATTGAAAACTGAGCTTAGAGAGGCAGAAGATAATTTAGTAAAAGCACTTGCAGATATATATCAATCTCTTACAATATATATTTTTTATGTTGTAGTATATTGTTTAGTTTTTACGTCCATTGCTATTTTTCTTTGACTTTGGATCAAACTTTGAATAGAATCGGGTGTCTAGGTTGAGGAAGGTTTTATGTTTACTCAAACAACACTAAGAAGGATTATTATGCACTGGAAGAGTTTATGGCTGTAAAAGAAATCAAATTTATGTCCATTCTTTTCTATATTGAGAAATTAAAATTAAAGGTAAATACTTATCAAAGTAATGTAGGTGTATTTATTTGAGGACTCATTAAACAAGTACTACTTGCTAATTGCAAATATTCTTAAGGCTTTTTTTAGTAGATAATGCATGTTCTATTTGCTACTTAGAGGAGATACCCATATGACAATCTCTGTTCATCCTTCTTTGCTATTTACTTAGACTAGGAGCAACTTTCAAAATCTTTGGTATGATAATATTTGTTCTTCTCTGCTCCCAATTTTCAGAATTTTGTATGATGATTTCTGTTTAATATGCTAATCTTTGGTATGATAATTACTTTTGAATTTAAAAGCGCTTTATTATTTAGTTGGTATATTTTAGAAGCTGATGTTTTATGAGAAGCTTATATGCATGTTATATGATTTTTTTCCTGTGTTTTTCATCGCCTAATTGCATCATGTTAAATGAGAAATTCATGTTTTAGGTATTTTTTTTACAAGTAATAAAGACTCTTGAGTCTTATGGTCTTACAGTAAAAATATATAGGATGTGCCAAAATGCCCTTTTGATCTTGTAATATTTAACATGTCATGTGAAAAGTTAGAAATAAAGAGTTGCTAAAAAAGTGAAGAGACATTCTTTCAAACGTACTAAAACGAAAAGTGATACAAATAAATTGAAATGAAGGGAGTAAAATGTGTTCTATTACCCTCTAGTAATGTTATATTTAAGGTGAATTCAATTTGTGTTATTAACATGTGTATATGGTTGTTTCTGCTCAATTATCAATACAAAATTTATTACTTTATAAAAAAAAGTGTTGTGAATATTCTCTATGAAATACTTACAAAAAAAAATGTTGTCAATGTGGAAGCCACTGGTGAAATGACATTGTTATTAGATTTAATTCATTAATCAAATGGTTTTCTATAGTATCAAGTATCTTAATGTAAATCTGTTTTCCCCTTTCTCTTCTCTCTTTTAATGAATACTTTTAGAAGATGTGTTTAATTGGAAGGAAAAAAAAAAGAAGAGCATAAATGTCTCTTTCTCCCTATTAAAAGTTCTCCAACTACACCTAAGGACGTTTTCAAGTTCAGTAGAAATTTCTTAAAAAATACTATTAGGAATTTCTTAAGGACATTATAGCTTTAATAGTTATCCTTGTATCTTCTCTTTTAGTGCATTTATAAAATACTTGATTCATTATTCTAGAGAGTAATATAATTCTTTTGTTCTTATATATTGTTAGACAATGTTGAAACATCGACGTAGATTTCAAGCACCAAGTTCTGAAATTTTATTGTTCTTCATTTCAATTAATCTTGGAGTTTCACTTCATATGTGGAAGTGAAAATTCGAGAAGACACCAACACACCTCCAAAGAATAAAGAAGATATCATTGACATTGAAAAGCCCTACATTTCTGTGTTAGATAAAGGATCATGGCATGTCCATTGATAACTCATGTAAAAATTTTACAATAATCTTATTACGCTTATGTGAATACTCTGATATTTATTAGCTCAATTAGACGTTATTGCTTCATGCATGAGTATTTTTGAAAATACAGTAATGCACCCGTCGTTTCAATTGTTCTCTGGTGATTTCTTGAAACAGGAAAAATGCACTAAATTATCTGTATTATAAGATTTCTGCCGTTATTATTGGAATTTGCTTCATCTTTTCATGATTTTACAACCGTAAATTCTTGGCCTATAGAATTCTTTTATCTTTTTTCTATGCATTTTTTAAGATTTTAACTATTCTTTAATTAGAATCTGTGAGACAGCTTTTATTCACACATTCTTCTTTTTTAATTTCATTTATTGTAGGCTCACAGACTAATATTATTAAATCAATAAAGTTCACTTGTGATTAGAGGTGAAATGGATATGATACAAGATGACATTATAAAGATTGTATAAGTATAATTTATCGATTGTCAGTGTACTTCTTTCTTGGCACAATGTGGTGGCTGTTGTCATTGGTCTTCTATTTCTAAATCCAATTTTATCCATGACTACTTAATTTATGTAGATAAAAAAATCATGAAAGATCTTGCATTGGAGGTTCAAAGAGAACGTAAGTCAATATTGTTGTTGGTTTTTTTTTCTTAAACATTATTTGGGTGATATTTGTTCCTTCTCAATTTGTTCTGCTATATGGAATAGTAGTTCAAGTGTTTTATATGGTATAATTGTTAGTAGGATTTGAAAAAAAAGTTTTACATGCTTGTAACAAATTTGGAATTTTCATTCATGGATTGGGTGTGAACACGACAAATCATGGAAGATGTTGCATTGGAGGTTAAAGAGAAAGTAAGTCAGTATTTTTGTTGGTTCTCTCTTTATATACATTACTTTGGGTGGTCTTTGCCATTTCTCAATTTGTTATGTTATATGGATTAGTAGCTCAAGTGTTATATATATATATATATATATATATATATATATATATATATATATAGCAAAGCTCGAAAAAGAAAGTAAGTCAGTATATTTGTTGGTTCTCTTTTTTTATACATTACTTTGGGTGATCTTTGCCTTTTCTCAGTTTGTTAGGTTATACGGGTTAGTAGCTCAAGTGTTATATATATATATATATATATATATATATATATATATATATATATATATATATATATATATATATATATATATATATATATATATTTATCAAAGCTCGAAAAAAAAAGTTGTATAATCATGTAACGAATATGAAATTATTGTTTCATGGATTTGCTGCGACATGCAACAAATCATGGAAGATCTTGCATCACAGGAACAGAGGGAAAGTAAATCAATATTGTTGTTTTTTCTCTCTTTCTATACATTATTTTGGGTGGTCTTTGTTTCTTCTAAATTTTTCCTGTTATACCGATTAGTAGCTCAAGTGTTATATATATTAAGGAATTCACAGTTGGCACGAAAAAAGTTCACAGCTAGAGGGGCTTGATGTAGATAGTCTACCTATTTTCATATTTGAAAGTAATTATACGTTAAGCACCTTATCTTAACACGTACTTGCATATTATTAACATATTGGTTCATCCATGTTTTTCTTAACTTGCAACAAATGTGGATTACTCTTTCCTTCTCTTTCTTTTGTCTTGATATATCCATTATCCCTTTTTACTATCAAATTAGTATGTTGATGGGAAGTACTGCACCAACTAAGTGTATCAAATATTTTTTTATAAGTGTCTTATAAGATTCATCACAAAAAATAATAGATGTAATAGCATCATTTGCACTAGCTGGAGTTTAATTATTGGTGGGCATTGTTGATGAGGGAATTTATCAAACGAAGGAATAAAAGGTTGTTCCACATCTCCCAGCATCTTCTGATCCTGGTAATTGTAAATCTCACTTATTTTTGGTTATATTTTTTTGGTATTTCTTTTGTTGTGTCTTTCCTATTTTCAAATTTCGAGTTCATTTGAAGTTTGTTTTGTATTTGAGAGGCATTGCTGCTATCTCGCTGTCTGCAAACAGATTCTACAAGATATAATCTTCTTGGAAATTCAACTATTGACACCCCAACGCAACCAACATCATCTTGATACAGAAACGATTTTTCAATAACACGTTGCACTTATCATCCAAGAACCTCATTTGCTTCTTGCGAAAGGTTTCCTCTTTTATTAACTTAATGTTGCCAATGTGTTCCCTCTGCAAATGTTTACAAACCAAGTATGCCTTTAAACATATTTTGTATTTTGTTTGCCAGCTTTCAGTCATCAAGTTCGACCAACTCAACCCCAAGACAATTTAAAAAGAGAAAAAAGTATGCAATCCTCTAACCATTTCTCAAACAAGTAAGCATGCTCTTTTCATTACGTGTTTCGTATGACATATTGATCGTCTCGCAATATTGTAAATTTTCCATTATAATTAACTTGACATTGCTAATCTATTTTTACCAACAACATGTATAATACCCGACTTATCTAAATTTGCCTACTTACACTTCAACCTTTAAACATAAGAGAACTACTTAAGTAGTATCTAAAATCTTATGATTTTGTCATATGGATATAAATATGCAATTTGTGTAAATAGTGAAGTTGATATCTTAATAGGGGCTTGGCCCAACAATTTTTGATGTGTTCAGTATCAATACTTTACGGAAAGAACAAATGGTAATGTCCAGGCACTGAAAAGAAGATACGTGCAAGGAATGAGTTGATGAGTTGATGTTTCCAGGACAAATTGAAATTGTTAGAATACTTCTTTTTTCATTTGAATTTCTTTTGTTTATAACTTACTAGATCATCCCTTTTACCAAATTACTCATAATGAGTAAGTTGTTTCATTAAAAATTGCGGCTTATATCGTTGAAATAAGTTCTAACAATACTCTATTTACAACTTACTATGTTGGGCCCGTGCTAAGCACGTGCCATGCCCTTCTAGTACATACTATATATATATATATATATATATATATATATATATATATATATATATATATATATATATATATATATATATATATATATAAAGTATCTAGATCTAAACAATTGGACCGATAAATAATAATAGGGACAGAGATAGAAAAACCTACATCTTCAAAAAGAGAAATCGAATGATTACAGCTTCCAGAATAAGCTACACCTCTTCCAAAACTTAGAACTGAGTTGAGTACAGTATTTGTATGCGCTTTTTATAATTAATTCTGTTGTGTTTTATATATGTAGATTTCATCATATTAATGTATAGAGGATATAAATGATATTTACGAAAATCAGTTTGCACAATTTTGAATCCGCTATCGACTTATAAATATGTTACTTTTACTAGTAGTTTCTATTTATTCATCAAATGGAAAATGACTAATATATCCCACTACTCTAGTAATTGTTTAATTTTATCCTTGATTATACTATCCGACTAATTTTACTTGCTCCTTATGAAATATACGCTTCAATTAACGCCTCACTATCTAGCCAAAATTTCCCAATTTTATTGGAAAAAATCAATTTCTAATGGATCTTGATTTAAACCCCACCCGCGACCCATTAGAAAAAAAACAAATAAATAACCCTTATTTTTATAAAGTTAAATATACCGGAATTTTAGTAGTTTAGGAGCTAATTACTTATATGCATGTTGGTTTGCAATATTACAAATCTATCAGATTTTGATGCGTCTAGATACGTTTAGATACATGTATCTCGTTATACATATGTTCAAAATTAGGTGTAATTTATTGTAAATACATTATATCCAAGTGAATACACATGTATCTAGATACATACAAAAACATGTATGTCATTCGCGTGCATCTATGAATACAAATCAATCAGATTTTGGTCCGTCTAGATATAAATGTATCTTTTATTACATGTGATCAAAATTAAGTGTAATTTGTTTTAAATACATTGTAAACAAGTGGATTCACATGTATTTGAGTTCATAACAAATCTTTCTCCTTGCTCGCCTCCTTTCCATCTCGCTCGCCATTTTTTTGTTTCTAGTATTTCATATATGTGTGAATCACACTAGAAATGTTCATATACATCCTATTGTGTGTCTAGTGTGATTCGCATAAATTTGTGATACATAATTATCTCGCTCGCCTCCCTCCACATCTCGCTCACCTCCCTCCCTCTCTATGTTTGTGTATTTGATAACAAAAATATAATATATTCATTTGATCATTCTGTGTTACTCAACTATTAGTATATTACTTAGAAAGTCACTCAATTATTGACATTTCATAGAGGTGATAAAATGAGCCCAAATATAGTTAACCAGCACAACTCACCCAAAATTTTATTAGATTCAAGAAAATTTAAATTAGGCTCAATCTAAACTCATTCAAGCCTTAACCCATTTTAAAAGAAAAGGATCTTCAATTGAGCCCAATTTAATCTACAAAATCAACATGTTTTAAAACTCTTTATTTGTATTGATGTAATGTATATTCTCATATTTAAGGTATAATTATTATCTATTTATACCTTCTAGGATTTATCTATCCACTTGTAAAAAAAGTATAATCATGTAACGAATATGGTATTATTGTTTCATGGATTTGCTGCAACATGCAACAAATCATGGAAGATCTTGCATCACAGGAACAGAGGGAAAGTAAATCAATATTGTTGTTTTTTCTCTCTTTCTATACATTATTTTGGGTGGTCTTTGCTTCTTCTCAATTTTTCCTGTTATACCGATTAGTAGCTCAAGTGTTATATATATTAATGAATTCACAGTTGGAACGAAAAAAGTTCACACCTCAAGGGGCTTGATGTAGATAGTCTACCTATTTTCATATTTGAAAGTAATTATACGTTAAGGACCTTATTTTAACACGTACTTGCATATTATTAACATATTTGGTCATCCATGTTTTTCTTAACTTGCAATAAATGTGGATTACTCTTTCCTTCTCTTTCTTTTGTCTTGGTATCTCCATTATACCTTTTTGCTCTCAAATTAATCTGTTGATGGGAAGTACTGCACCAACTAAGCGTATCATTTTTTTTTTAAGTGTCTTATGAAATTCTTCAGAAAAAATAATAGATCTAATAGCATCAGTTGCACTAGCTGGAGTTTAATTATTGGTGGGCATTGTTGATGTGGGAATTTATCAAAAGAAGGAACAAAAGGTTGTTTCACATCTCCCAGCATCTTCTGATCCTGGTAATTGTAAATCTCACTTATTTTTAGTTATATTTTTTTGGTATTTCTTTTGTTGTTTCTTTCCTATTTTCAAATTTCGAGTTCATTTGAAGTTTGTTTTGTATTTGGGAGGCGTTGCTGCTATCTCGCTGTCTGCAAACAGATTCTACAAGATATAATCATCTTGGAAATCCCACTATTGACACCCCAACGCAGCCAACATCATCTTGATACAGAAACGATTTTTCAATAACACGTTGCACTTATCATCCAAGAACCTCATTTACTTCTTGAGAAAGGTTTCCTCTTTTATAAATTTAATGATGCCAATGTGTTCCCTTTACTAATGTTTACAAACCAAGTCTGCCTTTAAACATATTTTGTATTTTGTTTGCCAGTCGTCAGTGATCAAGTTCGACCAACTCAACCCCAGAACAATTTAAATAGAAAAAAAGTATGCAATCCTCTAACCATTTCTCAAACAAGTAAGTCTTCTCTTTTCATTACGTGTTTCGTATGACATATTGATCGACTCGCAATATTGTAAACTTTCCATTATAATTAATTTGACATTGCTAATCTATTTTTTCCAACAATACGTATAATAACCGACTTATCTAAATTTGCCTACTTACATTTTAACTTCAACCTTTAAACATAAGAGAACTACTTAAGTTGTATCTAAAATCTTTTGATTTTGTCATTTGGATATAAATATGCAATTTTTGTAAATAGTGAAGTTGATATCTTATAGGATCTTGGCCCAACAATTTTTGATGTGTTCATTATCAATAATTTACGGGAACAACAAATGGTAATGTCCAGGCACTGAAAAGAAGATACGTGCAAGGAATGAGTTGAAGAGTTGATGTTTCGAGAACAAATTGCAATTGTTAGAATACTTCTGTTTTCATTTGAATTTCTTTTGTTTATAACTTACTAGATCATCACTTTTACCAAATTATTCATAATGAGTACGTTGTTTCATTGAAAATTTTGGCTTATATCGTTGAAATAAGTTCTAACAATACTCTATTTACAACTTACTATGTTGGGCCCGTGCTAAGGACGTGCCGTGCCCTTCTAGTACATACATATATAAAAAAAAGTATTTAGATCTAAAAAATTGGACCGATAAATAATAATCGGGATAGAGATAGAAAAACCTACATCTTCAAAAAGAGAAATCGAAGGATTACAGCTTCCAGAATAAGCTACACCTCTTCCAAAACTTAGAACTGAGTTGAGTACAGTATTTGTATGCGCCTTTTATAAGTAATTCTGTTGTGTTTATATATATGTAGATTTCATCATATTAATGTATAGAGGATATAAATGAGATTTACGAAAATCAGTTTGCACAATTTCGAATCCGCTATCGACATATAAATATGTTACTTTTACAAGTAGTTTCTATTTATTCATCAAATGGAAAATGACTAATATATCCCACTACTCTAGTAATTGTTTAATTTTATCCTTGATTATACTATCCGACTAATTTTACTTGCTCCTTATGAAATATACGCTTCAATTAACGCCTCACTATCTAGCCAAAATTTCCCAATTTTATTGGAAAAAATCAATTTCTAACGGATCTTGATTTAAACCCCACCCGCGACCCATTAGGAAAAAAAACAAATAAATAACCCTTATTTTTATAAAGTTAAATATACCGGAATTTTAGTAGTTTAGGAGCTAATTACTTATATGCATGTTGGTTTGCAATATTACAAATCTATCTGATTTTGATGCGTCTAGATACGTTTAGATACATGTATCTCGTTATACATATGTTCAAAATTAGGTGTAATTTATTGTAAATACATTATATCCAAGTGAATACACATGTATCTAGATACATACAAAAACATGTATGTCATTCGCGTGCATCTATGAATACAAATCAATCAGATTTTGGTCCGTCTAGATATAAATGTATCTTTTATTACATGTGATCAAAATTAAGTGTAATTTGTTTTAAATACATTGTAAACAAGTGGATTCACATGTATTTGAGTTCATAACAAATCTTTCTCCTTGCTCGCCTCCTTTCCATCTCGCTCGCCATTTTTTTGTTTCTAGTATTTCATATATGTGTGAATCACACTAGAAATGTTCATATACATCCTATTGTGTGTCTAGTGTGATTCGCATAAATTTGTGATACATAATTATCTCGCTCGCCTCCCTCCACATCTCGCTCACCTCCCTCCCTCTCTATGTTTGTGTATTTGATAACAAAAATATAATATATTCATTTGATCATTCTGTGTTACTCAACTATTAGTATATTACTTAGAAAGTCACTCAATTATTGACATTTCATAGAGGTGATAAAATGAGCCCAAATATAGTTAACCAGCACAACTCACCCAAAATTTTATTAGATTCAAGAAAATTTAAATTAGGCTCAATCTAAACTCATTCAAGCCTTAACCCATTTTAAAAGAAAAGGATCTTCAATTGAGCCCAATTTAATCTACAAAATCAACATGTTTTAAAACTCTTTATTAGTATTGATGTAATGTATATTCTCATATTTAAGGTATAATTATTATCTATTTATACCTTCTAGGATTTATCTATCCACTTGTAAAAAAAGTATAATCATGTAACGAATATGGTATTATTGTTTCATGGATTTGCTGCAACATGCAACAAATCATGGAAGATCTTGCATCACAGGAACAGAGGGAAAGTAAATCAATATTGTTGTTTTTTCTCTCTTTCTATACATTACTTTGGGTGGTCTTTGCTTCTTCTCAATTTTTCCTGTTATACCGATTAGTAGCTCAAGTGTTATATATACTAATGAATTCACAGTTAGAACGAAAAAAGTTCACACCTCAAGGTGCTTGATGTAGATAGTCTACCTATTTTCATATTTGAAAGTAATTATACGTTAAGCACCTTATTTTAACACGTACTTGCATATTATTAACATATTTGGTCATCCATGTTTTTCTTAACTTGCAATAAATGTGGATTACTCTTTCCTTCTCTTTCTTTTGTCTTGATATCTCCATTATCCCTTTTTGCTCTCAAATTAATCTATTGATGGGAAGTACTGCACCAACTAAGCGTATCATTTTTTTTTAAGTGTCTTATAAAATTCTTCAGAAAAAATAATAGATGTAATAGCATCAGTTGCACTAGCTGGAGTTTAATTATTGGTGGGCATTGTTGATGTGGGAATTTATCAAAAGAAGTAACAAAAGGTTGTTTCACATCTCCCAGTATCTTCTGATCCTGGTAATTGTAAATCTCACTTATTTTTAGTTATATTTTTTTGGTATTTCTTTTGTTGTTTCTTTCCTATTTTCAAATTTCGAGTTCATTTGAAGTTTGTTTTGTATTTGGGAGACGTTGCTGCTATCTCGCTGTCTGCAAACAGATTCTACAAGATATAATCATCTTGGAAATCCCACTATTGACACCCCAACGCAGCCAACATCATCTTGATACAGAAACGATTTTTCAATAACACGTTGCACTTATCATCCAAGAACCTCATTTACTTCTTGAGAAAGGTTTCCTCTTTTATAAATTTAATGATGCCAATGTGTTCCCTTTACTAATGTTTACAAACCAAGTCTGCCTTTAAACATATTTTGTATTTTGTTTGCCAGTCGTCAGTCATCAAGTTCGACCAACTCAACCCCAGGACAATTTAAACAGAAAAAAAGTATGCAATCCTCTAACCATTTCTCAAACAAGTAAGCCTTCTATTTTCATTACGTGTTTCGTATGACATATTGATCGACTCGCAATATTGTAAACTTTCCATAATAATTAATTTGACATTGCTAATCTATTTTTTCCAACAACATGTATAATACCCGACTTATCTAAATTTGCCTACTTACATTTTAACTTCAACCTTTAAACATAAGAGAACTACTTAAGTTGTATCTAAAATCTTTTGATTTTGTCATCTGGATATAAAAATGCAATTTATATAAATAGTGAAGTTGATATCTTATAGGATCTTGGCCCAACAATTTTTGATGTGTTCATTATCAATAATTTACGGGAACAACAAATGGTAATGTCCAGGCACTGAAAAGAAGATACGTGCAAGGAATGAGTTGAAGAGTTGATGTTTCGAGAACAGATTGCAATTGTTAGAATACTTCTTTTTTCATTTGAATTTCTTTTGTTTATAACTTACTAGATCATCACTTTTACCAAATTATTCATAATGAGTACGTTGTTTCATTGAAAATTTTGGCTTATATCGTTGAAATAAGTTCTAACAATACTCTATTTACAACTTACTATGTTGGGCCCGTGCTAAGGACGTGCCGTGCCCTTCTAGTACATACATATATATATATATATATATAAAGTATTTAGATCTAAAAAATTGGACCGATAAATAATATTAGGGATAGAGATAGAAAAACCTACATCTTCAAAAAGAGAAATCGAAGGATTACAGCTTCCAGAATAAGCTACACCTCTTCCAAAACTTAGAACTGAGTTGAGTACAGTATTTGTATGCGCCTTTTATAATTAATTCTGTTGTGTTTATATATATGTAGATTTTATCATATTAATGTATAGAGGATATAAATGAGATTTACGAAAATCAGTTTGCACAATTTCGAATCCACTATCAACTTATAAATATGTTACTTTTACTAGTAGTTTCTATTTATTCATCAAATGGAAAATGACTAATATATCCCACTACTCTAGTAATTGCTTAATTTTATCCTTGATTATACCATCCGACTAATTTTACTTGCTCCTTATGAAATATACGCTTCAATTAACGCCTCACTATCTAGCCAAAATTTCCCAATTTTATTGGAAAAAATAAATTTCTAATAGATCTTGATTTAAACCCCACCCGAGACCCATTAGGAAAAAAAACAAATAAATAACCCTTATTTTTATAAAGTTAAATATACCGGAATTTTAGTAGTTTAGGAGCTAATTACTTATATGCATGTTGGTTTGCAATATTACAAATCTGTCAGATTTTGATGCGTCTAGATACGTTTAGATACATGTATCTCGTTATACATATGTTCAAAATTAGGTGTAATTTATTGTAAATACATTATATCCAAGTGAATACACATGTATCTAGATACATACAAAAACATGTATGTCATTCGCGTGCATCTATGAATACAAATCAATCAGATTTTGGTCCGTCTAGATATAAATGTATCTTTTATTACATGTGATCAAAATTAAGTGTAATTTGTTTTAAATACATTGTAAACAAGTGGATTCACATGTATTTGAGTTCATAACAAATCTTGCTCCTTGCTCGCCTCCCTTCCATCTCGCTCGCCATTTTTTTGTTTCTAGTATTTCATATATGTGTGAATCACACTAGATATGTTCATATACATCCTATTGTGTGTCTAGTGTGATTCGCATAAATTTGTGATGCATAATTATCTCGCTCGCCTCCCTCCACATCTCGCACACCTCCCTCCCTCTCTATGTTTGTGTATTTGATAAAAAAAATATAATATATTCATTTGATTATTCTGTGTTACTCAACTATTAGTATATTACTTAGAAAGAAAGTCACTCAATTATTGACATTTCATAGAGGTGACAAAATGAGCCCAAATATAGTTAACCAGCACAACTCACCCAGAATTTTATTAGATTCAAGATAATTTAAATTAGGCTCAATCTAAACTCATTCATGCCTTAAAATTATCCACTTGTAAAAAAAATTATTTTGAGTTAAAATTCAAATTGTAATTATAAAATGTTATTAACAATGTGTTAAAATTATTTAGATTAAGTGGGTCATGATCCAATTCAATTTTTAACCTATTTGAGCCCAATTCATTTGAGCTCAACTAAATTTAGGCGGGTCATAACCCAACTCAATTTCTATTCAACCCATTTTAATATCTCCAATTTCAATCTAGTGCGTCCATTTGACACCCCTAGTATTTCACTTAGAATGTCACTCAACTATTAATGTTTTGGTTAAAAAGTTACCCAATCAATTTAAATGTGTCCAAAAAATGGTGAGACTTCACGTAGTGCTCTCCCAACTGCCTACGGACCAACTCCATTTGGCTCTCTCCTAAATGAGAGATTAGAGCTACCAGGTTTAGTTATCTGCAAAAATATCGCATAGTTGCTTCGACTCAGTGGAGTATTCAGTAAATATTTTGCAAAGTTCGTCTAGAAGTCATATCACCAAAATATTCATGGGTTATAACCAGTGGCTGATCCGAGATTTTAATATTGTGGGTGCTCCTTTAGCTATCAATCACAAAATTTAAGTGCGCAAATTTAACACTTGTTTTAAGAAAGAGAATCATATTTAAATATAACGGTGAAAAAGTCAATAAAAGAAACTACAATAAAAATTAGTTTGAATAAAGAAAAAGAGAATAGTTTTTTAAATAAAAAATTGTTTAGAAATAGTTAACAAAAGGGAAAAAAGAACAACCAGCATAGAGAGAAAAAAATAAAAAAATTCAAATTAGTAGATCGAACGCAAGACTAGAAGCAACCAAGTCATTTGCTACCTAGGTGCTCAGCTTCAATCTATATACATTATTTTTTAATTTTTATATAGCATATATAATTTGATACAAGGTTAATGGGTGTTCGAGCATCCGAAAGATACCATGTGGGTCCGCCTTTAACTATAACACATACGAAAAATTGAGAAGATCGCCTAATTTCCGTAAAATATTCATAAACGTGTCTAAAAATTAGTGTGACTTCACATGCTTCTTCAATTCCCTACTAGGGTTCCGTAAAAGTTCTCTGAAAAAAAATCGATTGAAATCTATATCACCAAAATATTTTATTGACTAACACACATAAAAAACTGAGAAGATCTTTAATTCAATAAATTATATCTTAAATGATCAACATATGTCAAAAAACAACGATGCTTCATGTACTGCTCTTCTAACTCCCTACGAACTTCATGCCGATAATATTCTACCACATACTTTACAGCAGGCAAACAGTCAATTCTAAAATTGTGAATATCGTTTATTCAATTGAAGGACTGTTTATTTATATTGTTGGACTAACGTTATTAAAATATTTGTTTTATTATGATTTTTCTTTTTGTAATTATTAAAACAAGAAACTAGATGAGAGGTTTTTATTTTCTTTCAATAAATGAGGTGATTGGGGATTTGCAGAATAGTAAAATAAGAGGGAAATCAGATTAATGGTTCATTCGATCAAAATTTTTGTTAAAAATAATCCAATTATTATGTTAAATTTTTAATTCAATGTCTGATACCTATCTTGAAGTTCGATTATATTTAAGTTCATACTAAAAAATTTCATACTACGAGGTTAAACACTGCCTTAATAAAAGTGACCCTGTACTCCAGAGCAGATATATGCAGTTGGGGGAGAGGGGAAACAACCAAGGCTAATTAAAAAATGATGTTGGAGTATTTTTATTTGTGCACACCTCGAATAATTCCACTCGATACATGCTACCAATACTTATATTTTTAGTAAAATTTAAATATGAGACTCATAATTCAAAATTCATTTTATAAACCCCTAGACTTTTGTGATATAAAACAGACAAATGACATACAGAAATTTAATTTTAACAATAAACAAAGTCAACCAGGCACACTGTCAGCCAAATAAGACTGATTATACTTAATTATATTTATAAATATCGACCAAAAAATAACATTACTTTCTCTCTAACCTCAATATTCTTTTTGGATTATACTTTGGCTCCTTGACTAATTAGTTGTTTTAATATTCCCATTTCCTAAATTACATTTATTTTTATTTAAAGATAGACAAGTGAGAGATTCTCCATATACTATTCGAGGGATGTGATGAAATAAAAATATAATTTTACGATTCATTATTAATGAGAGGTAGTGGCGGAGCTATCATATCTTTAGGGGTTTATCTGAATCCCTTCAACGAAAAATTATATTATTTTGATATGGTTAAAATAATTTTTTTAGGTATATATTAGATATCGAACCCCCTTCGACTACTTCACGTGTCCATGTCTTCAGATTTTGCACCCTCTTATTGAGAATCTGGTTCCGCCTCTGAATTTAGAGGTCATGAATTTGCGAAGCAATTTTTTCAAAATAGAATTTACTTCTCTTTACAGGACCCTACATGACATAAATTTAAATTAATCAGATATTAATTCTAGATAACCATCAATCATATAAAAAAAGATATCACATATGTATTAAATGTGTTCTATAAAATAAATAAAGAACATATGATCAACAAAGGAAGCTATATATGCCAAATTAGTACAACATTAAAAAAAAATATTACTCGATAGAAATCTTTCAAAGTAACAACATGCCTTTTGTACCTATAAAAAAGAAGCTCTTCTTCTATTCCACTAAAAACATTATCTTATAAAAAAAATGAAGGCTTTCACTAAACTCTACCTTTATTTCAATGAACTTATCACCACTTCCTTTTATTCATGGTTACCTAATTTATTAAAATTCATCTTGTTAGCAACGTTTGCTCACTTGAATTCATATAGACAAAGACATCTAGAGAGAAATAGGTATGAGGATAATATAAATGAGAATAGCTCCAAATTTGTTTATAGAAGAATAAGATGTTTAAATAGAGATGAAGAATCACTTGTATGCACAATTTGTTTATCAGAATTCAAGTATGGAGATAAAGGGAGAAAGCTTAACAATTGTAATCATATGTTCCATGAAAGTTGTTTGAAGAAATGGTTAATGCATGGGAAAGGGCAATCAACATGTCCACTTTGTAGAAATGTTGTTATATCTGAAAATGTGTTTGAGAAACACATGAAAGTTGAAGATGAAAGAAGTAGGAATGATGCATTTGAGGAAGAGTTGGCGATGTTGTTGTGATCTACATTGAAAGGTAGTCGTTTTTGTCAGTAGGGGATGTAGAATTTTGATTGAGTGATTCAAATTATTTATTATATATATGTAAGAACAGATGTATCTTATATATAATGTATATATTTGACTAGTTAAATGATTCGGATGAATCCCTTAATTATTTTTTGATGGTGTTGTTTGACGGTATAAAAAATATTCATAATCTCAAGTAATTATAAATATTTTATTGCATTATCTTATATTATTATATGTTGAAGTTATCAAGGAGTTGCCTTTTTTAAACTTGTAATATTCTAAAATAAAACGATAATCATGTCCCATTTCATTTATACATGTGCATAATGCCTCCATGATATTCTCTCAATTTATTTTTACTTGTTTTTATTTAATATTTTTATCTCTTTAAAAATAATTAATAAAAATAATAAATTTACTATACTGTCTTTTAAATATGATAAATGAGTATTTTGAAAAATAATTATAATTTATAATGAAGACAGATAGGAATTAATGATAAACTCTATATTCTTGATTTGTTTAGTGAATTAATAAAAATAAAATGATATATTTAATATAATAAACAAATAACTGATAGTCTTTTTTTTCTCCTACTATCTTTTCTTGCCAGGAAAACCCATGTATATCCAAAGAAATGTTTTTTTATTGTGTATGTTGACCCAGGACACATCACTAATTAGTAGTTCTAACAAAACAAGCCAACGGAAAATATTTTCTTTCCTCTCAATTTATATGTTACGGTTTATTTTGGCACATCATTTCAGAGAGAAAAGAAGATTTCTTGAAATCTGTAATCTAAATTCTAAAATATTCGTTTACCATTAACTGTGTGACTATACATTATTTCATTAAAAATAAAAGGAGAATAATAAAGTTAAATTGTTTTCAATTATAAAAATATATCACATAAATTGAGATATAGAGTATTTACTTTAACTCCGAGGTTGTGAAGAAGTCTATCTAAGTGTTCTTATTTTCTTGTTAATATTTTAAAAGTACTCTACAAGGTGAAAATTTATGTTTTCGCTGAAATCTGATTTTTGTTATAAGAAAAAGAAGACCACCAAAGTGTGTGGTGCGCTGACTGAGATTTCTTTACTATTTCATATTTGAATTTTGAAATTAAAAAAAAATCAAAAATGTCAATTTCTTTGGTACTATGCTATTGACACGATGTTGAATTAGTTGGATCAATAATTTTGAATTTAAACTAAAAAAAAAGAATGAAAAACATAAGTTTGTAGACATGGTCAAATTTACGAAAATACTTGGTCTCCAAGTACATGGACCATAGTCTAACCAAATGATGACAATATTCTCACAGTCCCCTTGCTATACAAGCAGGATAGGGTTATTATTATTAGTATAAACAAATAGAAGAAACAATAATATCACAACTATTAATATTAGTGAATACTTCAATTTGTTGAAACATAGAGCATCCATGGCACAAGTTGCTGAAATTCTTCATGCAAAAGCTTCATAAGGAGAAGATGAAAATGACATCAAAAATTGAAACGACTAACAAGAAATTGGTTGTTGAGGAAGATAACAAGACTTCTAGTTCTGGAAAATGTTGCTCTTGGTTAGGGAAGAAAGTTAGTTGTGTTACTAGAAAATTGCTTAGTAGTGAAAGGAGCAAACCTGTAATATGTGATTATAAAGATGGTACATAATTGTCAAAAAGGACTATGCAATGATTTTCTACTAGTGTAATTGTTTGATTGTTAATAAAGTGATCATTAATTAAGATTTTTGAATAAACAAAATTCATTTTCTTGTTAAAATCACAATTGTAACATGTTATAGAAGCCAATTTTGTCTGGTCTAGAGTCTCACTTTAACTTGGTGCTTTTCTTTTGTGTATTTGTCTTACTTCGAGTTAGGCATAATATATAAATATTACATTCAAACTTGACCATATGAGTATGAGTTAGGAAGCATGCACTTTGAGGGGCACATCTAGACCTAACTCCCTATCCCGCCACGACCCTGATCCTGAACTCGACCAGGGAACCAACTCTCATTATCGATATCCAAACATGACTCGACAGCTCCAGTCTGAGACCATACCATTGACCTCGACTTGAGACTCAAATCTTGACCTTGACTCGAGACTCGACTCTTGATCCCGAATCCGATATTTGAACTCGACTCTTGACCCTGAATAGGGGTGTCACTCTCAATTCCGACCCAGATCCTAGATTTGACTCCCAACCCCAACCCGAGACTTGAGACCTAAAACTTGAACTCAATCAAGGAATCGATTCCTAATTCTAACACCGAATAGGGGATGCCCCAACTCTGAACCCTAATTTATTAGGACCTGGACTTGGGACACAACTGTCTATCCCGACCCGAGAACCTTCTGACCCTAACTTGGTTCCCGATGCAGACTGTGATAAAGGACCTGACACCCAAATCGACCCTGATTTCTGATTCTCAACTCCGGATCCGACCCTCAGTCTCAACTCCAGACCCTGAATCTCGACTCTGAACCCCACCCTGGCTCAGTTTAGGAGTCGTGTCCCGAATCAAGGTCGGATCTCGAGTTAGGTGATGAGGTTGAAAGGAGTTTAGAAAAATGCTCAAGTCTATGTAAAAAACATTTAAACCAACCAAACATGAAAAAAAATTTAAAAAAATGTTTTCCTCGTACCGAACACACCCTAGTCTCTACCATAATTCTCCATAACATTAGTTAGTTTTATATTCCAGTTTTGTCAATTTACACAATATAATATGTAAATAACATATCACCGTGACACTTCATCATTCATGTAACTAAGATAAACAAATTAGTAGAAACAGTGCTTTTGAAAATATTTTTTAATTTTTCCATAATCTTGATGGTGCACTAGTAGTACCATATAAGTGTTTCTATTATATTATTATTCAAAAATACACACATCATTAGTGGTCCTAACCATAATAAGTAATCCTTAGTCAAATGCTTACTTCGCCGCCAAGGTCGTCAAAAAATTTGTCCAAATGTTCTTATTTTTTTTGTTAATAATATTATTAAACTCTAAAATCATGGAAAATTAATTTCTCACTAAACTTCGATTTATTAATGTAATAATTGAAATTCCTTCACTTTTTACTTCGGTGTTTTAGTTCGAGTTTTGAAGGGGGGAAATAGTAGTAAACGTTTCACCTTCCTTATTGGGCTTATCCGACATGATACTAGATTAGTCAGATTAGTGAATTTCACGTACCAAATTAATTTTTAGAAAAAGGACCTAAGTTATAAACATGGTCAATTTTAGGAAAATATTTGGTCTCCAAGTACATGGACCATAGTCTAACCAAATGATTGACAATATTCTCAAAGTTCCCTTGCTTTCCAAGTAGCCAAGGGGTAGGATATAAATAAATAGAAGAAACAATAATATCACAAACAACTATCAATATTAGTAACACAGAGCATCCATGGCACCGATTGCTGAATTTCATGTCATGCAAAAACTTCATAAGGAGAAGATGAAGACGACATCGAAAATCAAAACTGTTAAAAGTTGTACAACATCAGCCCCTATTGTTTAGTTTGACTAAGTCTGCAGTATAGCTATATTTTAGCTTTCAGTTGGTAGTTGTTTTTTTTAACGTGATAGTTTTCCTATTGTGTAGTATTTGCAGAATTGTGTTCCTAATCTTTAGGTGAGTTGGTTTAGTGGAATTACAGTAGTGGTTTAGTGGGAATATGATTCCATAATATGTAAACCTATATAAGGCTACATAGCCTATTGAATAAAATCATCCAGTAACAACCTCTGCAAACAAAATTTGGCTATCTTTTATTCTTCCTGTTATTTTCTTTTTCAACTATTGATTTCTCTATCAAAGTTGTCTTCGACATTTGGCATCAGAGCCAGGTTTAAAAGAGAGAAAGAGAAGTCACACATCTATTGCGATGACTGATTTACAAGCCATAGGTGGAGTTAAGAAACTCAACTATCAAAATTACAAAACATGGATGACATGTATGACTTCCTACATGGAAGGTCAATATCTTTGGGAGGTCAGCAATGGAAGTGAAGTCAAACCAGGGGAAGAAGAACCAAATGGCGCATTGAGAAAATGGAAGATTAAAGCAGGAAAAACATTATTTGCCCTCAAGACGACCATCGAAGAAGATGTGTTGGAACATATACGAGATGCTGGAACACCAAAGGAAGCTTGGGATACGCTGGCTGCACTCTTTTCAAAGAAGAACGACACACAACTACAACTTCTAGAAAGTGAGTTATTGTCGATAGCTTAAAATGATATGAGCATTGCACAATACTTTCACAAAGTGAAGTCGATATGCCGTGAAATTTCAGAATTGGAACCAACAACTCCAATCGGGGAAACCAGGATGAAAAGAATAATCATTCATGGTTTGAGATATGAGTACAGAAACTTTGTCACTACAGTAGAGGGATGGCAAATTCAACCATCACTTGTTGAGTTTGAGAATATGCTTGCTGGCCAAGAAGCCATGGCTAAGCAAATGGGCGAAGTTTCACAAAAAGGTGAGGAGGAAGCACTCTATATCAACAAAAGCAGAGGGAACTCCAAGAAGTACACTGTAGCTGGGACGAAAAGAAGTGATGATTAGGAAAAAACTCATCAAGGAGAGGAGAATTATCGTCCAGGGGGAGCTTCAAAGAACTATTGGGGC
This sequence comes from Solanum sitiens, assembly GCA_016801875.1. Taxonomy (NCBI): domain Eukaryota; kingdom Viridiplantae; phylum Streptophyta; class Magnoliopsida; order Solanales; family Solanaceae; genus Solanum; species Solanum sitiens. The sequence goes on along the minus strand of JABWTJ010000912.1, from coordinate 41,921 downwards.
AAAAACAAGAGGTTTGAAGGGAAGTGTCATCACTGCGGAAAGAAGCGCCATAAAGCCAAGGTTTGCTGGTTCAATAAAAAGGCTGTTGAGATCAACGCTGCAACGACTTCTAGTCCAAAGGAAAAGAGTGAAGATGATTGGGATGCTGAAGCATTTTTTGCTGTAGAACAAGAGGAGTTAGCTCTTACAGTAACAACCTCTAAACAAATTGATTATGAGAACGATTGGATTGTTGACTCGGGGTGCTCAAACCATATGACTGGCGACAAGGAGAAGTTGCAAAATCTAACCAAGTACAAGGGAAGTCGTGAGGTGGTGACAGCCGATGATACAAAATTATCGATAGCTCATAACGGTAAGGCTGTAGTGTCACCAAATAGTAGTGCTGATCTGATGTTGCTTCAAAATGTTTATCATGTACCAGGTATGAAGAAAAATCTCCTTTCAGTAGCACAACTAATATCTACGGGTCATTTTATTCTATTTGGTCCGCAAGATGTAAGAATATATCATGATCTTGAGATTAAAAAAGAGCCAGTAATGAAGGGACAAAGATTGAATTCCGTCTATGTAATGTCGGCAGAAACCGCATATATAGACAGGACAAGGAAGAATGAAACTGTAGACTTATGTCATATGCGGTTGAGCCACGTTAGCTACTCTAAACTAAGTGTCATGATGGAAAAGACAATGCTGAAGGGTCTTCCAAAACTCTCAGTAAGGACTGATGTCATATGTGCGAGTTGCCAATATGGTAAAGCACATCAGTTGCCGTATGAAAAGTCAAAATATAAGGCCAAGGAACCATTAGAGTTAATTCACTCTGATGTATTTGGACCTGTCAAGCAACTCTCTGTTGGTGGGATGAAATATATGTTAACCTTCATTGATGATTTTTCCAAGTATGTATGGATTTATTTTCTGAAGGAAAAGTCTGATACATTTTCAAAATTCAAAGAATTTAAAAAGGTTGGTGAACCAGAAGTTGGCAAGAAAATTCTTTGCCTGCGAACTGACAATGGTGGGGAATACACCTCACATGAATTCTCTGAATTCCTTCAGAAGTATCAAATACGTCGTCAGCTCATATGTCCAAATACGCCACAACAAAATGGTGTAGCAGAACGAAAGAATAGACATCTAGCAGAAATTTGTTGGAGCTTGCTTCACGCAAAAAATATTTCGGAAAAATTTTGGGCGGAAGCTATGAAAACTGCAGCTTTTGTGATCAACAGAATTCCCCAACAAAGGTTAAGTTTTCTTTCACCTTTTGAGAAGTTATGGAATATGAAACCATCAGTTAGCTATTTTCGTGTTTTCGGATGTGTATGCTATGTATTTGTACCTAACCATTTACGTAGCAAGATGGACAAAAAGGCTGTGAGGTGTATCTTTGTAGGGTATGAAAGTCAACGAAAAGGGTGGCGTTGTTGTGACCCAAGCACGGGAAAGTGTTACACTTCTCGGAATATGATATTTCATGAAGCTTCTTCATGGTGGTCTTCAAATAAGGAAATCCTGCCAGATTCAAATGTTCTCAAAGATGTATTGGACTCGTCCCATATCCAGCTGAGTCTAGATGAAGCTGAAGCTGAAGATGAAGCTAGCGAAGATATTGCTGAAGAAGGCTTGGCTCAAAATCCTTGGCAAACTGGTGTGTATCAACAACAAAGTGAAGCAGACGAGCTAAGTGGAAGAAACACACCCCAGACTCTTAGAAGGTCATCAAGGATCAGAAAGATTAATCCAAAGTATGCCAATGCTGCCATAGTAGAAGAAGAAGATGAAAAAGAACCAGAGAATTTTGAGGAAGCATTCCAAAATCCGAAGTGGATTAAAGCTATGAAGGAGGAGATTGATGCGCTAGAACTGAATCAAACTTGGGAGCTCGTGGTAAAGCCAAGTGATTTCAAACCTATTTCTTGCAAATGGATTTACAAGATAAAGTGTCACACAAATGGGTCAATTGAAAGGCACAAAGCTCGTCTTGTAGCCCGAGGATTTTCTCAGCAATATGGACTAGATTATGATGAAACATTTAGTCCAGTGGCTAAGCTTACTACAGTCCGAATCATACTTGCACTTGCTGCCAGTAAAAATTGGAACCTATGGCAGATGGACGTAAAGAATGCCTTTTTGCACGGAGAGTTGGATCGGGAGATCTACATGTGTCAACCAATGGGCTTTCAGAGTCAAGATCATCCGGAGTATGTATGTAAGCTTCGAAAAGCGCTATATGGGTTAAAGCAAGCACCAAGGGCATGGTATGGTAAGATTTTTGAATTTCTTACTCATAGTTGCTTTTCTGTAGCACCTGCAGATTCCAGCTTGTTGGTGAAAGTTGTTGGAAAGAAACTAGCTATTGTGCTATTATATGTGGATGATATAATCCTAACAGGAGACTGTGAGGAAGAAATTCTTCTAACAAAGAAGAATTTGTCAGTTCGCTTCCAGATGAAGGAACTTGGACGACTCAACCATTTTCTTGGCTTGGAGGTTGATTGTAATGATGAAGGAATTTGTTTTCATCAGAAAAGATATTCTAAAGATCTGTTGAATAAGTTTGGAATGTTGAATTGCAAACCAATATCAATGCCATTGGAGCCAAATGCTAAGATGTGTACACATGAAGGAAAAGACTTAGAAGATGTGACGATGTATCGACAATTGGTGGGTAGTCTGATTTATTTAACTCAGACTCGACCTGATATTTTCTTTGCAGTTGGTGTGATGAGTCGCTACATGCACAATCCAAAGAATCACCATATGGAGGCTGTTCGGCGAATACTAAGATATGTGAAAAGTACAATTGATTATGGTCTTTTGTATAATAAAGGTGAAGAATGCAAACTGGTCAGATATTGTGACTCTGACTATGCAGGGGATCATGATACCCGACGTTCGACAACTGGCTATGTGTTTAAGCTTGGATCTGGAGCGATTTCTTGGTGCAACAAAAGGCAACCAACTGTATCGCTGTCAACAACACAAGCAGAGTATAGGGCAGCAGCAGTTGCAGCTAAAGAAAGTACGTGGCTTATGCAATTGATGAAGGATTTACACCAACCAGTTGGCTACTCAGTTACCTTGTACTGTGACAATCAGTCAGTGATTTGCTTGGCTGAAAATCCTATTTTTCATGCTAGGACGAAGCACGTGGAAATACATTACCACTTCATCAGGGAAAAAGTGTTGCAAGGAGAGATTGGCTTGGAGCATATAAAAACTGAGCAACAAATTGCAGACGTGTTCACGAAAGCCTTAAGTGTCCATAAGTTTGAAGGTTTATGTCTACAATAGGCATTGTTAAGACCGGAGCTGATGTCGAGAGGGGGTGTTAAAAGTTGTACAACATTAGCCCCTATTCTTTAGTTTGACTAAGTCTGCAGTATAGCTATATTTTAGCTTTCAGTTGGTAGTTTTTTTTTAACGTGATAGTTTTCAAGTTGTGTAGTATTTTTAGAATTGTGTTCCTAATCTTTAGGTGAGTTGGTTTAGTGGAATTACATTAGTGGTTTAGTGGGAATATGATTCCATAATATATAAACCTATATAAGGCTACATAGCCTATTGATTAAAATCATCCAGTAACAATCTCTGCAAACCCATAACATACATTCTAAGCTAGTTAATAACTCGTAAGTAGAGGAAATCACAAGTCTAAAACATGCTTACAAGATGCATGAATGTGGAACATGCTGGATGATAAATATAAGTTAAACAAAAATTAATACGACATGCATGTGGCTTGCAATTTCGATAACTATTGTGGAGTAGAATATAGAATAACTGATACTACATCACTAATACTTGCATAATTATCAAACGATCCCTTAGCTGACTCAATGCATGTCCTATCTAGTCTATGTATACTGTTAAAAGACCTCTAAAACACGACATCACAATGCATTAGAGCGTTCACTATATACATAACACTGAACCATGCACTATGAGCTAGAAGAAGAAATACAGAATATAGCAACTTACCATTGTTCTATCATTAACGGGGGGCCGTACAACAACATGCATAGTGATGACACCTCCTCGAACTTTAACAACTGGAAGTCTGGATTCACCAAGAGTTTTACTATTTTCAAGGATCCTTCCAGCATTTATAAGATTAACGTCATTTGTCATCCTTGGACCATTATCTTCTATTAGCTGAGTTATTTGAGGCATGCTCGGTAAAGAAAACATTTGAGAATCATACATTCTCTTTGGCTTTAGAGCAACGAAACAAATAATATGTGGATGTGGCTCAATTTTCATCCATTTTAGATTATTGGCTCAATTATAGACAAGAAGATTTGGATATGCAAGAACGGTTCCTAGTTGTAGAACTAATATTTTGTCATAAATAATGTTCCCTCTACTTCAATTTGTTTGACTGGTTTTGACTTGGTACGAAGTAAAGAAGACTTTTGAATCTTGTAGTCTTAAACTAAAGATATGTAAAATATACCAAAATGTCCTCTAATCTTGTGATCTTAAACATGTCGTGTGGGAAATTGAAATAGAGAGCACCCAGAAAAAGGAAAGAGATAATTTTTTAAACGGACTAAAAAGCAAACAAATTGAAACAGAGGGAGTGCTAGTCATTGAAATTGGATAACCTCATCTGTTCCGCAAGTATCTTCACTTTTAGTTATCACATGTTCTACCGATTGGTGGCACCTTATGTTCATTTAGACCACAGGAAATTTCTTACTGGCCCCTGTTCTAGAGGAAGGACATAATAATCCCTCCCAGGAATAATATTGTGACGATTCCTTATAGGCCCCTGTTCTTGCTATTAATTCGTGAGTATAGGATTATTATTTCCTAACAACGGAAAGAACATGGAAACACGATACCGTCAAAAGTTGACAAGATACAATTTCCATTTAATCATACAAGGAAGTGTCCCTTTTGAAGTCAGAAATAATAAAGAGTATTTAGATCGCTCTATGTTTTAAAGTTTTGTAGTTTCTTTTTGATATCAATTGGTAGTATTTTATATGTTGGTCGCTCCAACACCGTTTGTCTCCGTCATATCAGCCATATTTGAAAGAATTTAAACAAAATTTAGTACAAGATTTGTGTACATTTGATTGTTGCAGCGGAATGAAAATTCATGAACGGAATAATTTGCTCCAAATCCTTCTTTGAATGACTAGGATAAAAAGATAGTTTTCACAAACTAAATATTTTATTGTGTTTTTAATCTAAACTTTAGACTTTTTGTTGTTCTTTTTGGATTTTCTTTCTGAAGCGTTTTAGAAAAGAAAAGAAAATAATGAATTTAAAAAGGTGTGATTATTAACGTTGGAACAGTTACATAGTAACTGTTCCCACCCCTTTTTAAAAATTAATACTTATCTCTTTCTCCTTTCTTTTTATTATTATTCTTTTATTCAGAAAAGAAATTCTTGGGTTTGTTCGGGTGGGGTCGATCCACATGGGCGACCCAAACCCAAAAGTTACATCTCCCACTTTGCACATGGTGGACAAGACCCAAGCCAACATAACATCAACTAAACACACAATTCATACGATAAATAGTTTGTGTGACCTGTGAGCATCACGAACTTACCTTTAAGGTTTTACAAGCCCTACATAGGCTCAGATTCTTATTTTCGAGTGAGTATACTGATTTGTAAATAATATATTATTCCTTTCTCTCTATTTATCTTTTCCTATAGATGTTTAAACATTTTATTCATCATTTGTGACTTATTTCCTTTTATGCAAGGTATATGCATAATTCAAAGTGCTATACATCTTATTGTTTTTGTTATTTTGCTTCTAAGTTAATTGAAATACAAAAGCACATCTCATGTGGTTTTACAAAACATAAATAAATTGAACGGGATATTTTCAAAATGAGAAGGAAAATATGAAAAGCCAGAGGAGAGTCTCAATGACACACCGCCTTAATGCAATGTTGAAATGCCAACTTCTGAGCTTTGGCATCTTTGGACGAACCTTACCAATCTGAACAATATGGAATTATATTTGAAGTTTCCTTTTCAATTTCTTCAAAAACTGCCTGAAAGTTATATTATTTCTTGAGATTTAATGGTCAAAAAACATATGAATTAATGTTCTTTTTTTCTATCTCAACTATCATCATTTATGTATTATATCAACTCTAAGTTGTTCCCTTTTTTTCCCGCCCAATGTTCGAAATTTACATTAGAGCTCTTACTAAATTCGATGAGTGTACACATTTACTTACAAAAGGTATAAAGTAAAGTAGACAAAGGCCGAATAATGAATTAACAATTGTCTTTTAGATAGATACACAATACAAGTCTTTTTTTACACCCAGTAAATCATATATTGGATACCATAATAAAATCCTGCATTTATGTGTGGAAAAGAGTAAACAGCCATCAATTTGTTTATAAAAGCATTGTTACTTTTTCCTAATGAAAGAACAAATGTCTCTATTTCTCAGTGTATGGCACCAACGTGCTCAAGATCAATAGCCTAAGACTGAATTTTCTTGTCATATACAATGAGACTACAGATAATATTCACTCTAACATTTCAACATCTCATCGATTTGAGCTTTCACATGTACACATTTAACTGCACTTTCTTTAATTTGTCAACTAAAATATTTGATGAACCAATTTTCGCGAACACAATGCACATCTTCAATTGCAACCGCCTTTATTTGAATTCAAATAAGCATAAACTTCATAACTTCACCTGCAAAATGCACATATCATCAATACAAAATTCGTTTCTAACATACTGATGTATTGTTAGTACCTATTGAAAGGAGGAACTCAAATTTCATTTGGGATTAAAACCGCTATAATATAGACTATCAAAATTATCATGCTTCTCATACGAAGGTTATACCAAGTTATTCAGTAGTCTTAAACGAACTTTTATGCCTTTGTACCAAGTAAAGGTTCTAATATTTAAGTTCCATATGCTACTTATTAAGATCTCATACATACAAATCTGGTAATTGAGGTTTAAGGTTCACCATATATATAGCTAAAAGATTAAACTATTTAACTTATACTTGGATTTACAACGAAGATTACTATTTCACAATGCAACCATACCAACTACACTGATAGTGGTTTATACTTCTCTAGCAACACAAATTTTAAAGTATCTGATGATAATACATCAGTAAAATCTTTTACCTTAGTTATTATATTAAGAAGATGAAATTTATTATAATAAGACAAAATGTAATACTAATAAACTCCAAAAAAAAGGAGTGTCTTTATAGACGAAAACTCACAAAGTACTAAATGAGGCATGGATTGTTATTTAGAAATATAAAAAGCACTAAGTGGGAACACTTTTGAGGTGACAACCAACGTAAAAGTAAACAAAAGTCAAGAAAATTGATCAAACTATATTTTAGTTATAGCGTGTGACAATTAAAACTAAATTAAGCTTATATGTGTGACTTCCTAGTGAAATGGTATACAATCACAACAACAATAACATGTCTACTGTAACCTTCAAGTTGGGTCGGGTTAGGTTGGTGCGTACGCAATATAACCCCTACATTGTGAAGGTAGAAATGTTATTTCTGATAGACCTCAGCTCAAGTAAAATCCAATTTTCAGATTTAAGGAATAAATACAAAGCATTATCATAAAGTGAAAATAAACTAACAAATCAAAACCAATAAACGAAAAATTTTTATATGGCAATTTGATGCTTATACTTCCTCTAAATATGATAAATACAAAGATTTTTTTTCCACTTTAAGTATGTGTAGACCTGCAAAATACTTGTATAGTATCTGAAAATATTTAGGCATAGATAATGGAAGTACCGTTGCTTCCCGTAAAAGTCTATTTGCTTCATTTAGGCATGCGACATAGTCTCATCTCACCCCTGAATTAGTATCCAACATTTCCTTTTCAAGAGGAGCAGCTATTCTTAAAAATGTATTTTCCTTTTTTCTTTATGCAATGTTTTGGGGTAACTAATTGATGTACCGTGGTTACACGGTACTTTTAATGCTTTTTCCTTAAGTTTAGTGTGTGTCTAAGGCCTCTTTGTAGTAGTTTTAATGTATTTTTCTCTGTGTTTGCAGGAAAACTGTCAAGAACGAAAATGCTGAAGAATGTGCTGAAATTTGCAGAAGTGATGACCTACGGAGCCATTGACGGTCCGTAGGTGGCAACCGTCATTTGAAGATTTATGCTGCTAAGGAAAGTTCGGGGAATTCTGACTAAGTGTGGGGCTACGGAAGGGATGACGGTCCGTCGTCTCATCGACGGACCGTCCTGGCAAACTGTTGGTGTTAACAGAATGTAGCCCCAGTACCTGATTTTGAAAAGATTCTAAGTATGGAGCAACGAAGGCCATCGACAGACCGTAGGTACATTGACAGACCGCCGTTTGGGTCCGTCGATGGTAACAGAATGATGGATAAGATAGTAGCTGAAAAAGAGTTGAAGTATGGGCCGACGGAGGCGTCGACGGTCCGTCGACTCGAGACGCGTTTTGGACAGAAGTTTACCTTATTTAGGTTTTCCTTTATTTTTAGGATTCTTTTATTATAAATAGGACTAAAAACCTTGTTTTTGGGGTTAGACTCTTTGGTGATTTTCAGATTTGTATTGTTGGTTGTTGAATTTTGGGTTTTGGAAAATACTTCACTTTTCCGGAATCGATTTTTACAATATTTTGATTAATTAAAGTGATTTTCTGGATTTTCTTCAAACTTGTCAAAGTAAGTACATGAATTCTTATCTAATGAATATGAATTGTGTAATTCCTAACATGGGTAACTAAATCCACAACTAGGGTTGTGGGAACCATGGGTAATTAACAAAGCAGAACTAGCTAAAATAACAATTCTAGAATAGTGTCTTGCATGTATTGATAATTCTTTCGTTTAGAAGTCTTTTTAACGGTGGCGAATGTTAGAACTCGCCTTGTTGCTACTTTCTGGACCAAGGAGGTAGATAATAAGAAAAGAATTGTCAACGTAGATTTAGTATACACTATCTAATAGGCTAGTATCGATTGGTGTGAAGTAATAACTAAGCCATACATCGATTATGATGCTTAATATGAGGTAAAAGGTAAGGTTTAGTAAAGTACACATACGTAGCCGGACCAAGGTGCGGAGTGAAATTCACTAGTTGCCGGAAAAAGGAATTAGGGATACATAACTTACCACTTTGCATGCAAGATACTAGAAAAAAGTTGTTATAGCTAAGGTTACTGCGTTATGAACCTATGGGGAACACTTACACCCTAGTTTCTCTCATCACTTTATAAACACCAAATATTAGAACTTCTACTTGTTTAATTAGACTTAATTAATTACTTTTGTTACACAAAATCCCCCATTTAATTGTTTGTTTTCAGAAAGGACTTGACTAAATAGAAGTAATCGTAGATTAAAGTTAAGTCTAAACCATTTTCCTCGTGGGATCGACCCCAACCTAACATTTGGGTTCTTTACTTGATACGACCACTTATACTTCTTTAGGGAAGTATAACTTGAGCGTCTCAAATTTTGGCGCCGCTATCGGGAAAAGTGGCTTTTAAATTAACTTTAAGCACATTACCGAAGTATAGTTAACAATTTCCTAATTTTACTTTTTCTTTTTGTTTTTGTCTCTTGCAGGTCTAACTTTAGTGTATGCCAAGTACACGGAGTCGAGGAGAGCCAATACTTTCATCCGATCCCGAACTGAACCGTACACCAGAATGAACAATCCACGCAATCCAGCTATTCTCGAGGATGAGTTTAACCGTCAACTTCCACCGCCGGTTGAAGCTCATGGTCAAGTGTTGGCTGAGAATCTTGGTGAAGGTGAGGTGAGGAGGCAACCTCCCGCCCCACACCCTCAAGAATACTACAGGGAAAATGTCAATATCACTGACTCTGACGGACCACTTTTCCTACCTCCGCTACCACATGGTCATACTTTTATGGTAACTAGTAGCTTAATGCAGATGCTCACAGCTAGAGGTCTATTTTCGGGGCTACCATCTGAGAACCACATGCTCACATCGCCAAACTAAGGTCGGTGAGTAAGATTTGTGTAGGGAGGCCTGACTTGGACATGAACGTCATTAGGCTAAGAGTGTTCCCTATCTCATTGACGGGAGAGGCTGCTATATAGTTTACAGAGCTTCCCTATAACTCAATCTATACATGGAACCAATTGAGGGATGTGTTCTTAGCTCGTTACTATCCGATTTCACAGAAGCTTAACCACAAAGATAGAGTGAACATCTTTGTGGCACTACCAGGGGAGTCAGTAAGCAGTTCTTGGGACAGGTACACCTCATTCTTGAGAAGTGTCCCAAATCACCGTATTGATGATGAGTCGCCGAAAGAGTATTTCTATCGGGGGCAAGATAATAATAATAAAGCGGTGTTGGATAAAATTGCGGGTGGTTCTTATGGGGAGTGTACTTATGCAGAGATCGCTGAGAAACTAGAGAAAATCTCCCGAAATAACAAAGCTTGGAGAACTAGGAAGTCGGATACTGGGAGAAACACTTTTGCGGTACAATCTTTGAAAAACCTGGTTACAAATGAGATTCGTGAAGAGATGGCTCAAATGAGAACTGAGCTTGGGTTGGTGTTGAAAAATGTTACTGGGGGTGCAGAGAAGGTAAATGCGGTGAACTATTTGGCTAAACCACCACCGCCGGTTGATGACTACTACAATGAGGAGGATTCTTATGCAGTGAATGAGCAGACGGGGGGTTTTCGACCGAACGCCCAAGGCTCCAATCAGGAGAATTGGCGCCAAGGTCAAGGAAATCAAGGTCGGAACTATGGGAATTACAACCGAGAGGGTCACTATGTTCGTGAAGGAAACTACAACCGCGACAACAACTTCAATCGGAGTAACTATGGAAACAGAAACGATCAAAGTGGGCCCTATGTTCCATCTCAAATCCAGGAAGTTTCTCCTAGGGATGGTGGAGGTAGTATGGCGCGATTTGAAGACATGTTGCAAAAGATGATGAGGAGGTTTGACGCAAGTGATGAGCACGCCAAGGAATTGAGAGGTGATTTGGCTAACATTGGGCAAAAAGTGGATGCACATGCAGTCTTAATTAAGCATCTTGAGATGCAAATGGCCCAATTGTCATCTACTGTGAACCCTCGTCAACCGGGTACTCTTCCTAGCAACACTGTTCAAAACCCGAAGAATGATAGACATTGTATGGCAGTCACTACTCGAGGTGGTAAGCAAACCATAGATCCACCTATGCCGTCTGGCGTAGAAAATAAGATGAGAACAGAAGATGAGGTAGTATAAGCTAGTGGTGAGTTAGTAGATGAAGCGGTAAAAGAAGCGGAGAAGCCCCAAAATGTGACTCTCATTCCAAGACCACCACCACTTTCCCGCAAAGGTTGGTGAAAAAGACCGAGGATGGTAAAAACGGCGTTTTATTAATATGTTGAAACAACTTTTCTTTAATGTTCCATTGATAGAAGCTCTTGAACAAATGCCCGGTTACGCTAAGTTCATGAAAGATATGGTCACCAAGAAGAGATCGGTTAGTTTTGAGGATGATGATAGGATGCAACACTGTAGTGCTATTGCTACAAGGTCTCTAGTGCAAAAGAAAGAAGATCCAGGTGCTTTCACTGTTCCATGTACAATTGGGTTGTTACACTTTGCTAAAGCATTATGTGATCTTGGGGCAAGCATAAATCTCATGCCTCTATCCATCTACAAAAAGTTGGGTTTGGGTGATCCCAAGCCCACTACGATGCGGCTACTGATGGCCGATCGAACAGTGAAGAGGCCTATTGGGATATTTCACGATGTGTTAGTGAAGGTGGAGTCATTTATTTTTCCGGCCGATTTTGTGATTCTTGACTGTGAGGTGGATTTTGAGGTGCCTATTATTCTTTGGAGGCCATTTCTTGCTACCGGTCGCGCCCTGGTTGACATAGAAAAAGGGCAGATAAAGTTTCGTTTAAACAATGAAGAAGTGACTTTCAATATTTGTAGGTCCATGAGGCAGAGTGGTGAACTCCAATCGGTATCTGCGATATCCTATAGAATTAAGAGTTCGTCAGAGGTCCAAATAGAAGAACGTCTTGGTGTTAATGCACTAGCAGCAGTGATTATGATCTTTGAGAGTGATGGTATTGCAGAGTATGGGTCATTGGTTGCGACACTAAATTGAGGTGATGTTCGGTTCAAACCCAAGAAATTGGAGTTAGATATGATGCATCGCGAGTCTCCACCTGCGAAACCGTCTATTGAGGAGGCTACAAAATTAGAGCTTAAGGCTCTACCACCTCATCTGAGGTACGTATTCTTGGGGAAAGATGACACCTTGCCGGTTATTATTTCGTCAGATTTGAAGGAGCATCAAGTAGAGTGTTTGGTTGAAGTGTTGAAGAGGTTCAAGATAGCTATTGGGTGGACTATTGCTGATATTATTGGGATCCCTCCCGGTATTTGTTCACAAAAAATCCAACTCATGCCTGATCATAATCTAAGTATTGAGCACCAGAGACGCTTAAATCCACCTATGCAAGAGGTAGTGAAGAAGGAAATCATTAAGTGGTTGGATGCCGGAGTCATATATCCGATCGCTGATAGCAGTTAGGTATGCCCTGTTCAGTGTGTGCCCAAGAAAGAGGGAATGATTGTGGTCCCTAATGAGAAAAATGAGCTTGTTCCAATGAGGCCGGTGACCGGATGGAGAGTGTGTATGGATTACCGGAAATTGAATGCATGGACTGAGAAGGACCATTTTCCTATGCCCTTCATCGATCAGATGTTGGATAGGCTTGCAGGAAAGGGGTGGTATTGTTTTCTTGATGGTTATTTGGGTTACAATCAAATCTCTATTGCACTGGAAGATCAAGAGAAAACCACTTTTACTTGTCCTTATGGAACTTTCGCATTCAAGAGGTTGCCCTTCGGGTTGTGTAATGCACCGGCTACTTTTCAGAGATGTATGATGTCTATATTCTCCGATATGGTGGAGGACACCATTGAGGTATTTATGGATGATTTTTCTGTTGTTGGTGACTCATTTGATCATTGTTTGAGTTACTTGTCTGAAGTTCTCAAAAGATGTGAAGAGTGCAACCTTGTGCTAAATTGGGGAAAATGTCACTTTATGGTGAAAGAGGGTATTGTATTGGGCCACCTCATCTCAGAGAAGGGTATAGAGGTTGATTGAGCTAAAGTCGAGGTTATAGAAAGACTTCCTCCACCCATCTCTGTAAAAGGTGTGAGGAGTTTCCTTGGGCATTGGGTTTCTATCCGAGGTTTATCAAAGATTTCTCAAAAATTGCACATCCTCTGTGCAAGCTGCTTGAGAAAGAGTGTAAATTTTATTTTGATGAATCCTGTCTGAAGGCATTTGGAGAGTTGAAAGAGAAGTTGGTATCTGCGCCCATCAGTATTTCTTCGGATTGGAGCAAGCCATTTGAGGTGATGTGTGATGCTAGTGGGGTTGCGCTTGGTGTAGTATTGGGACAAAGAAGGGATAAAATCCTTCACCCCATTTACTATGCTATTAAAGCCCTTAATGAAGCCCAAAAGAACTACACCGTGACTGAACAAGAGCTCCTCGCGGTGGTCTTTGCTTTCAAGAAATTTTGATCCTATTTGCTTGGCACTAGAGTTATAGTACATACTTATCATTCTGCCTTGAGATATTTGATGGCGAAGAAGGATGCAAAATCGAGGTTGATTCGTTGGGTATTACTGTTGCAAGAATTTTACTTTGAAGTAAAAGATAGAAAAGGGACCGAAAATCAAGTTGCCGATCACTTGTCCCGACTAGAGGATGAAGCCATGTAAGAATTGGGTGAAAGGGCTGAAATTGATGATACTTTCCCTGATGAGCATGTATTGGCCGCTTCTCAAGACTTGATTCCATGGTTCGCTGATTTTGCGAATTACTTGGCTAGTGATATCGTTCCATCGGACTTGTCCTTTAATCAAAGGAAAAAATTCATGCATGATGTAAAAAAGTTCTTTTGGGATGAGCCATATTTATATAGAATTTGTGCCGATGGGCTTATTCGGCGATGTGTGCCGAAAGTTGAGATGTTGAGTGTTTTGGAGGCATGCCACTCCTCGCCTGTGGGTAGGCATCATAGTGGTATCCGGACAGCCCATAAAATCTTGCAATGTGGCTACTATTGGCCAACCGGCCACCAACATGCTCATGAGTTCGCCAAGGAATGTGATAGGTGCCAAAGAGATGGAGGTGTTTCTAGAAGGCAAGAACTCCCTCTAAATCCATTCTTGTGATCGAATTGTTTGATGTGTGGGGCATTGACTTTATTGGCCCTTTTGTGAGTTCTTATGGGATGAAGTACATTCTTGTGGCGGTTGATTATGTGTCGAAATGGGTGGAAGCCATAGCACTTGCAAATAATGAAGGGAAGAGTGTCACCGCGTTCTTGAAAAAGAACATATTTCCCAGATTTGGCACCCCAGGGCCATTATAGTGATGGGGGATCCCACTTTTGCAACAAGTTGTTCAAAGGATTGTTGGAGAAATATGGGGTTCGCCACAATGTGGCCGCGCCATACCATCCTCAAACTAGTGGGAAAGTTGAGGTGTCAAACAGAGAAATCAAGCAGATACTGGCAAAAATGGTGAATGCGAATAGAACGGATTGGTCAAGGAGGCTTGATGATGCTCTTTGGGCCTACCGGACAGCATACAAGAATCCCATAGGTATGTCCCCATATCAACTTGTATATGGGAAAGCTTGTCACTTGCCAGTTTAGTTAGAGCATAAGGCCATGTGGGCAATGAAGAAACTGAAAATGGATTGGAATGAGGCTGTGGAACAGAGGTTAAATGGGTTGAATGAGCTTGATGAATTTCGCTTAAAAGCATATGAAAGTTCAGCCCTCTACAAAGAAAAGATGAAGAAGTACCATGACCCAAAGATTGAGAAGTTCAATTTTGTGGTTTGGGATTTGGTGCTTTTGTTCAACTCTAGGTTGCGCTTGTTTCCGGGCAAACTCAAGTCCAAATGGACTGGTCCATTCTGGATCACCCAAGTTTTCCCTCATGGAGCGGTTGAGTTGGAGAATAAGGAGGGTGTAAGGTTCAAGGTGAACGGGCAACAAATCAAAATCTACCTTGGGCATGCTGAAAAGGCGAATGAAGTGATCGAGGCATACCATCTTGATAAAGTCTGAGTAATCAAGAGTCCTGCATCGTGCCGCGATGTTAAATCAAGCGCTGATTGGAAGGCAACCCAATATGTATCCTCTAGCCAACAATAGGTTTTTCGTGATTTTATAGGCGTAGTTGCATTATTTCTGTTTTTCTCACTTAATGTCACGTATGAATTTTTTTTTAATTTTATTTATTTTATTAGAAGTGTTGTCTAGAGAGTAAACTAGGTTCCGTGTATAAAAAGTGTCCATAAAATACAAAAAGATTAGCTTATTGAGTGTTCAATGTGCAGGAACCAAATCCCCAGAAATCTGCAAAAAATTGGTCTGGTGCACTGATCGACGGACCACTCGACAGACCATCGTCCAGTCGACGGACCGTTGGTAGGGTCCGTAGATCCCAGGTTTGTTTTTTTAATTTTTTTAAGTTAGGACACATTCGATGGAGCAGTCGATGGACCGTCGACGGGGAATCATCGGTTCCTCCGACCCACTAACCTAACCCGACCCGACCGGCTATATATTAAAAATTTTAACTTTTCAGTTACCCACCCTTTCAAATACCCTCCCCAAACCATTTCCCTCCCCATTTCCCTTCACTTTCCCTACTCACTCACCCATTAACTCCCACTCCCTTCAATCTAATTTCCCATCTCCCCCTCATCTCCATCATTCCCTAAAGCATTTCTCTTCCCAACTTGTCTTCTTTCCGGTCGGTGTTCGAGGTCGCTCTTTGGTGTGCTTACTTGCAAGAATTCATCCCCTCCTTACCACCACTACAGTCTACAGGTATGTATCTCTCTTCTGACTTTGATTCCATGTTCTTTGTTTAGAAACTTAATTGTTAGCATGCAAAATTGACTGCCTTAGTAAGTGGTCTTGACTTGGGGACGAAATTGAATGCTTAACCTATGAAAATTGTGTCCTTAGTCCCGTAGAATGATGGCAAGTGACTGGGTTGGGGGTGTTAGTGTCTACTGTGCTTGTAGTTTAATAGGTTTCTGACTTAGGGCTTGTTGGGTATTTGAGAATCTAAGTTAAACTTGTGCTAACCGAAGACCTAGGAAAGACGAAATAGTGTGTCCCATGCTACATGATCTTGTTTTGTATAATTTTGCTAAAAAATTGTTTTCTAGGGGGCAACAATGGCTTCCACAGGTTGACTCTGACCTGCAGTACGAGACCTCGATCGACGGACCGTCGATGGTGTCCATCGTCAGCCACTCCCCAAACTTGTCTAACTCTGGAACGATGATTGTAGACGACGGGCCGTCGACTGATCGATGGACCGTCCTACAGGTCCGTCGACGGTAATAGAACCTTATTTACTGAGGGGGTCTCTAATGTTTTCTAAGTGTCTACCCACGGAGGTGGTCGACGGTCCGTCGTTTGATCGACGGTCCTTCCTGCATTTTCGTCGTCCTTAATAGAAACTTTGCTTTTAAAAATCCAAAAATAGTTTCTATGTGTCCATCGATGGACCCCAACTGACGGACCGTCACGACGGTCCGTCCTGCACTTCGTCGTATCTATCAGAACCTTTGTTTCTGAAATTTCTCAAAATATTTTCTAAGTGTCCATCGATGGACCACTACTGACGGACCGTCGTTCCTTCGACGATCCGTCCTGCACTTCCGTCGTCTCTAACAGAACCTTTGTTTCTGCAATGTCTACATAAATTTTCTAAGTGTCCACCGACGGACCCCCACTAACGGACCGTCGTTCCATCGACAGACCGTCGATGGTGTCCATCAGTCAGTTTTGCAGTTCTGCACCACGACTCTGTCTGTGTTTCCCCTTCTGTGTTTGATTGTTTTGAATGTGTTGCATGCTTACATTGGTACTAATAACCTCTCCTTGCAGGTATAAATGGCACCCAAGCCTGACGTCGTCTACTCTAGAGGACGATCAAAGTCCGTGGCCGCGTCACACCGGATGGTGATAGGTTCCGACGATTATCGTGACACAGAATACGTTCCACCAGGCACCCATACACCTACACGTGCTTCTCGGACCACCCGAGTCACGCCCACGAAGTTGGCGTCTGGTGTAGTCACTGCCTCCCAGTTTGATGAGGAGAGCACACTGACCGACACACCGTCTGGGTCTGCTGCAGTCTCTGAGGGAACGTCTGGCTCTACGGAGGCTTCCGGGTCTTAGAAAGCTTTATCTTCACAGGGTTCCCCTACTCCGGCTACATCGATCCACTCTGCCTCGTCTGATGAAGCTGACAGTGCAAATTCTACTCCAGCACCCCTGACCGACGTCCCCGCACCAGTTGCTGATCAGCCCAACCGGTGGTGTGTCAAGGGCCATTACCAGATATACAGGGATACAAAAATGCTCAACGACAAGGGGGTCATGACTCGGACTCTGACAGTAGTGCGGGGAGTTCTTATCGGGAGTCTTCCCACGATGCCAGCTATACATGACCTCTTCACCCGCCATCGGCTAGAGTGGACGGCTAGGAGCTTGGGCCGTTACAGCGAGGAGGTGGTGCGAGAGTTCTATGTAGCTTATGTGGCGACTCTCAGGGCTAGTTTGGACAAGCGGGCTAACCCTGCCAAACACGCACCACTTGAGCATGTTCGGGTCCGTGGCAAGCGGGTGGATATCTCCTTGCCCGCCATTCGCAGATTTTTATATGGTGTTGACACTAATGCCACCAGGGCCCCCCTCACTCCCGAGTTTGACTATCGGTGGAAGCTGATAAAGGATGGCCGTTTTTAGCGTGAGAGAGTGGTGAGAGAGACCACCAAGAGGTGGATAGCCCAGAATATCTCCGTAGATGGCGAGGGTGCTCATTGGATGCTGGATCCCAAAGGAGGAATAAAAAAGGCCAACCACATTCACGGCCAAATTCTTATGGCTATTGGTCCGTCATTGCCTCTCCCCCACTGCTGTTGATAATATTGTTACATGGGATAGAACAGTGCTGATAGCTTCCATGGTACTGGGTTCGAGGTGGATTTCGCGAGGGTATTGCAGGCGGTCATTCATGAGAGGGACTTTAAGGCCACCACTACTTACCCCTTCCCTTACATGATTTTCGAGTTGTACAGGTCTGCTAGAGTGCCCGTGTGGCACATTGATGTGCTCAAGACCCCGACTCGCACAGTAGATATCGGTCTCATCCGGGATGAGGACAATGAGTTGGCTCTCAACAGAGGGACACGAGCACAGGTGCAGCCGCTAGGTGAGAACTTGGCAGCCACGGTAGAGCAAGCCTAAGGGGCTGATCAGGCTACATCAGAGCCTACTGACACCACCCCGGTTGAGTCTATCCCGGGTACTAGCACAGCTCCGAGTTCCTCCCGCTCCACCCCATCTGCAGCACTGGTCCCGATCTCTAGGGTCCAGAAGTTAAAGGCCCAAATGGCCACACTTCTGCATTATATCCAGCTTTGGATGCAGAAGTCCATTGCTGAGGCGGAAGAGCGGATCGAGAAGAAGATGGCCCAGTGGACTGAGAGGCAGATTATGAAGGTCCACCAGCGCCTTGACGCATTTGAGATGAGGGTTCTCGCCCGGCCATCCCCTACTATAGATTTGATGACTCTCTAGGTTGCTGTGGCGAGTTTGAGGGCAGATATAAAAGCCATTCTGGAGGCCCGGGTGCCCGAGTCTAAGGCCCCATCTGCCGAGCCTGCTGAGGATACGGTGCTGGCTATACTCTTCTCCACCACTGCTGCGCCATCTCCTCCGTCACGTGAGCATACCAAGAGGCACCGATCTAGAGAGAATGATGAGACTTGAGCTAGGAAGAGAGAGCTTCTTGATTTGGAGGCTGCAAGGAGAGCCTCGCTGATTGATGAGGAAGCCCGGCAGATGAGGGCTCAAGAGGTGGCTGCTGGGGCATCTAGCTCCAGGATTGCTCATGTTCAGAGGAGCACTACTGAGGGTGATGTTATTACTGCGAACACTACTGATGGTGTACCTACTACAGAAGGAGCGGGTTCCGAGAAACCGGACCCGCCAACTTGTTGATCATCGGTGCTATGCGCCTCAGGTTTGCTTCACCTACCACCCTATTTTATATTTTTTATGCATTGGGGACAATTGCATGCTCTTTTGTTGGGGGTGGGTAAATGGAAAGTGAGTGCTAGGGTGAAGTCTGAATAACCCAACTCACGATCCTCTCTTGGGGTTTTCTTGCCTGTGTTCTTTTCCCCCAAGAGACTGGTTAATGTTGAACCGGCACGTTAGTATCTCTTGTACATAGTATAGATATGACATCTGAAGCATGATGGCTAAATAAAATGATATCCTGATTTAGAGAAATTGCTTGCATGATTAGGCATAGTGAATGATGAATGTGTGGCTCTAAGCATGACATAGAGATACACCACTCCATGAACCTCAATCTAAAGCTCGAACTAGGTGGCTGATAATCTTGTAGGGTAATGAGGTGTTAATTGAGTGCGAGGAAATTTGAATATTCCACTGTTGGTACTGAGCTAGAACTTGCCCGGTTAGTCCTACTAAAAGTAATCTGTGATAGACAATTAGGAAAGGATCATAGTCCCTTGTTCAAAGATAGCAAATCTTTAGCCTAGATAAAAGAAAACCAAATGAAATTAATCCCTTCTTGATCCAAATTATTTGAGCTTAAAATGGACCTTTCTTTTCTACCAAAATTTATCTTTTCTTGGAACAATGTGTTGGCCCTGGTCCCTCCTTGGACATGTGCACCTCAGCTTATGCCAAAAGCATAAGTTGAGGGTGGCTAATGCAGAAAACAACCTCGTCTTGGCCCTGATCCAATCTTGGGTATTGTGTACCTTGACTCATGGCAAATCCATGAGTTAAGGGTGGATGTTATGAGAAATGCTTCGGAAAGTGGGGTTGAAAGAATAAAGAGAGAGAAAGAAGAAAAGAAAAGTGACTCAAGCAAAGTTAAAATCAAGTGAAAAATTTGAAAATTTGAAAAAAAAAAAAATTTAAAGAAGAGTCATTTACACAAAAGGAGAAAGAAAGGAGAAAAGCAAGGCAAAAAAATATAAGAAAATTAAGAATAGGACAGAATAAACGACGAAAAGGTAGGATGCTTAGCCGTTATGTCAAGGAGGGAAACAAGTCACTAAAATGCATCCAAATTTACCCTACCTGACCTTGAGCCTACATTACAAGCTAAGAAAGTCCTATCGTGATCCTGAGAGTGTAATATGGGGAACTTAAAGCAGTGAAAATAAGAGCAAGCCTATGGCGACAAGTATCAATGAGGTGAGAAGTTGTTCTGAGAGTGAGTGTTGAAAAAATAATCCTTATACTCAAACTGAAATCACTGTGTGAAAAAATGAGGATATTGTTTTTGAAGTAAGGACACTAGTTGCAATACTAGAAAGTTGGCACCTTGGTGAAAGATAAAAGAGGAGAGGTGTCGGTTCGTGGTGAGTCTGTGTCATGGTCTGATCCACATGAGCGAGCCTAATAGTGATATCATGCATGAACATAATGAAAATAATCAGGATTGATAGCCAAATGATTGCGAACTCTAAAATGAGGATACTTTTGTACAAAGGTTTTGTGGTGAGTCATAGTGCGTCGCTTGAGGACAAACAACGAATTTAAGTTGAGGGTGTTGATATATCATGGTTACACGATACTTTCAATACTTTTTCCTTAAGTTTAGTGTGTGCCTAAGGCCTCTTTGTAGTAGTTTTAATGTATTTTTCTCTGTGTTTGGAGGAAAATTGTCCAGAATGAAAACGCAGAAGACTGTGCTGAAATTTGCAGAAGTGATGACCTACGGAGCCATCGACGGTCCATCGACTCATCGACGGTACGTAGGTGGCAACCGTCGTTTGAAGATTTATGCTTCTAAGGAAAGATCGGGGAATTCTGACTAAGTGTAGGGCTACGGAAGGGATGACGGTCCGTCTTCTCATCGACGGACTGTCCTGGCAAACCGTTGGTGTTAACAGAATGTAGCCCCAGTACCTGATTTTGAAAAGATTCTAAGTATCGAGCAACGAAGGCCATCGACGGACCGTAGGTCCATTGACGGACCGTCGTTTGGGTCCGTCGATGGTAACAGAATGATGGATAAGATAGCAACTGAAAAAGAGTTGAAGTATGGGATGACGGAGGCGTCGACGGTACGTCGTTCCCTCGACGGTCCGTCAGTGAGGTCATCGACTCGAGACGCGTTTTGGACAGAAGTTTTCCTTATTTAGGTTTCCCTTTATTTTTAGGATTCTTTTATTATAAATAGGACTAAAAACCTCATTTTTGGGGTTAGACTCTTTGGTGATTTTCAGATTTGTATTGTTGGTTGTTGAACTTTGGGTTTTGGAAAATACTTCACTTTTCCGGAATCGATTTTTTACAATATTTTGATTAATTCAAGTGATTTTCTGGATTTTCTTCAAACTTGTCAAAGTAAGTACATGAATTCTTATCTAATGAATATGAATTGTGTAATTCCTAACATGGGTAACTTAATCCACAACTAGGGTTGTGGGAACCATGGGTAATTAACAAAGTAGAACTAGCTAAAATAACAATTCTAGAATAGTGTCTTGCATGTATTGATAATTCTTTCGTTTAGAAGTCGTTTTTAACGGTGGCCAACGTTAGAACTCGCCTTGTTACTACTTGCCGGACCAAGGAGGTAGATAATAAAAAAAGAATTATCAACGTAGATTTAGTATACACTATCTAATTGGCTAGTGTCGATTGGTGCGAAGTAATAACTAAGTCATACATCGATTATGATGTTTTAATATGAGGTAAAAGGTAAGGTTTAGTAAAGTACACACACGTAGCCGGACCAAGGTGCGGAGTGAAATTCACTAGTTGCCGGACCAAGGAATTAGGGATACATAACTTACCACTTTCATGCAAGATACTAGAAAAAAGTTATTATAGCTTGGGTTACTGCGTAATGAACCTATGGGGAACACTTACACCCTAGTTTCTCTCATCACTTGATAAACACCAAATATTTGAACTTGCTACTTGTTTACTTAGACTTAATTAATTACTTTTGTTACACAAAATCTCCCCTTTAATTGTTTGTTTTCGAAAAGGACTTGACTAAATAGAAGTAATCGTAGATTAAAGTTAAGTCTAAACCATTTTCCTCGTGGGATCGACCCCAACCTAACATTTGGGTTCTTTACTTGATACGACCGCTTATACTTCTTTAGGGAAGTATGTTTGAGCGTATCACTAATTTAATCGATTACCATTTAAACTACGCATAACACAATAATGTTAGCTATAATACTTGTGCATAAAGTATAGAGTAGGGTAGAATTATGGATCTTCAACCAAAGCGTTAGCAGTGGAAGTTTTTAGAAACCATCCCAATCCTCCTTGAGGAGCTTCCTTAGAGTTCATGGCATAATTTGGACAGGCAGTCATGAAAACTTTCTTTTACTAAAGGTGAAATGTAAAAGAGGTTCCTACATAAACTAATGTGGCACAGTGAGTTTGACAGAACATCCCTGAACAATTGCACCAACTTAAAGTGAGTGAATAACAAATTTGGGATGGAAGTAGTAGATATATTGAAAGGGTAAATCCCAGATCCAAATTAAAATACTTATACTAATTAAAGAACTACTATACATCTTTAATGCATAATTGTTGATTTTTCTTGTTGGATGGACTGTGTAGGAGGAATAATCAATGTATAAACATCTAGAATTCTTTAAATATTCTTTTTTGAAGTGACCTCGATAGTCATAATCCATTCTAGTGGGTCCGCTGGGCAGAGGTAGCCATCAGTATAAGCATGAACTTGTTGAAGTTGTTCATCATCTTCTCCATTCATTTGTAATTTTGAGCCAAAGCCAACATTACAAACAATGAATTCTTATACTCTATTAATTCCTTTTGTGATTTGGGTGCATTGAACATGGGATCGAAGGCCTTAAGATTTTTGCATGAAACTATTTTTTGAAAGATCACACAATTATTCAAGGTAGTTTGTTGCATTTTTATCAATTGATATACATTTGAATTAGGGGGTGGAGTTGTTGTGAAGGTAGTTATTGAGCAAAGGTATTGAGTAATTGAACTTAAAGGGTCTAAAATAAGTGCCCACCTAAATCTTGATCACATTATTGCAGGCTAAAATTTAATTTGAAAACAAAGATAGAGAAAAGAAGCATTGAGATAATACCTTTTGAGTGAATTTTGAAGCCATTTCTAGAAGTCGTTGGCAATGTTCTGCCTCTAGAGGAGTCTTTGGCAATGATATGCCTCTAGAGGAGCCGTTGGTAGTGATATGCCTTCAGAGGGCATGTTTTCGAACACTTCATGGATGTCAAAATAAGCATGGCCTGTGCATATTTGAAAGAGAATCCAATTTAAAGAAGGCTTCAGAATTGAGATAATATCTGTTGACTAATTTTTGAAGTCATTTCAAGAAGCCGTTGGCAATGTACGACATTGTTTCTAACACTTCATGGATGCCAAAATAAACATGTTCTGCGTAGGCAATTTAAAGAAGCCATTGGCAATGTGCCGCTAGAGGATTTTTTTTTGAATACTTCATGGTACGAAAATAAGCATGGTCTGCCCAGATTTGAAAGTAAAAACCAGGAGAAAGAAGCCCTGAGATAATACCTGTTGAGTTAATTTTGAAGTCCATAAGCCAATTTCCACAAGCCATTGGCAATGTGCCTCTTCAGGGCTGTTTTTCAAACATTTAGAAGCCCTTAAGATAATGCTTGTTGACTGAATTTTAAAGCTATTTCCAGAAGTGGTTTATAATGTGTCTCTACAGGACATTTTGTCAAACACTTCATGGGTGCCAAATAAAAATGGCATGGGCGTTCAATTTTTCCGCTGAGGATAAATTTGATAATTACTTAATATCATATTTTTCACTATTACACTAGTAACAATGATGTATTGAATTAAGACGGTCTGGAAAAAAATTACAAAATGTAAATAAGTGTAGCAGAGAAGATGAAGATTTCACCGAGGGAAGAAAGTAGACAATCAAGTACCATAAAAACCTAAAGCAAGCAAGAATAAGATTGAGAAGAATAATATAAACCAAGAGCGATGAAAGAAATAAACAATATAAAGAGACCAAATAATCCCAAGGGTTGAAAAGGTTTACCTGGAGAAGGGGGACAACGCATTGCAGCAAAGGACGCGGCTTATGTTTTTTTAATGAATCAAGGGCATAAATGGAAAAAATAAAGAAAATATAGAAATGCTGGTTTGTGGTGGCGCCACATCACCGGGTTGTGGGTTTGCCTTTATATATATATATATGATTTAATGTCTTTCCTTTCTACTTTAATCTATCTGCTCCTATTCAACTGCTTTCTTAGACATGCACTGCATTGCCGAATCATTCATGACTATTAGTAACATGCTAAAGTAGCAACATCAATTGAAACTTCAAGAAACAACAAAAGGTCAAAGGGTATTTCATTGAAAAGTCATTTTAATTTTTCTTGGTCTCACACAATGAAGAAGCAAGGAATATTCTTTCATTGATCCGTTGATCGCTAGACACACGTGGTATGAAACACGTGCTACGATGTTTTCACCTTATATAGATGTATGTGTCTCATCATCCGGATTATTCAACATCGTACAGATCTCAATCTAAACACCTCAAGATGTTTAACCCTAGTTTCTCTTTTTCAGTAATCTTTAAACTCATTTTCTTAGAGAAACATTTGTCTGGCTCTTCAAACAAGTCTGAATATGGTGGTGAAACTCATTTATTCACGTTCCTCGACCTAAGATGTGATTGCTCGTGTAAGAAAGTCAATCCTGCAACTTGTTCGACACACTTTATTTCAAAAAAAAATATCACATGCATACTACATTTGAACATAAATTCAATTGTTTAATATATATATAGAAGAGAATATTATAACAATCAATTCATTTTAAAATACTGAAATATCATCATACTTTATGTAAACCTAGAGCCTTAACATGTTTTTCAAACAAGTCTCTAGATATGACCTTAACTATCATTTCACGTGTAGGAATGTATTGCAAATTTATTTCTCTATTTGCCACTATGTCTCTCACAAAGTTATACTTGATGTCGATGTGTTTCGTTTTGCTATGATACTTAGGATCCTTTGTGTATGCGATAGCCGCTTGACTATCACAATATAGAATCATGGGACCCTTATTATTTTTTGCAATAGTCAAATGCTCAAAGAATCTCTTCAACCAAACAGCTTCTTGTACTGCAGACGCACAAGCGACAAATTCAGATCCCATTGTTGAAAGAGCTGTACAAGTTTGCTTCTTACTTTTCCATGAAATTGCACCACTATTTAGTAAGAAAGCATAACCGGATGTTGTTTTTCTATCATCCCAGTCACCAACCCAATCAGCATCGGTATAACCTCTTATGAGTAAATCGGATCCATTATAACACAGTGTATGATCTGCAGTTCCCTTCAGGTATCTGAATATTCTTTTTACTTCTTTCCAATGATCTCTTCCAGGATTGGATTGATACCTGCTAACTAGACTTACGACATAACAAATGTCTGGGCGAGTACTCATCATAGCATACATCAAACTCCCGACAGCACTAGAATAAGGAACTCAAAGCATGTCTGTCACGATCGGAATCTAGACCCCAGACGAGACTGGCGTTGTTGACCTCTCAGAGGTCGCAGACAAGCCTACTTACGTCATTCATACTTCATCTAGGTTAACTTTAGCGGTGGGTTTTCCCTCTGAACATCCTGCCGGTTGACCTGGGCAGTCATAGCCTTGGCCTGCATAGTAATGGCCTGTGCCATCTGGGCCAGAGATGCCCTCACCTCAGCATCAGTCAACCCAGCTGGGTTAACTGGTATAGCCACTCCTTCAGCTGGATACTGGGGTGGAACCTGATTGCCCCAGCAGCTGCACCTCCTCTCCTCTGACCAATAGACCTCCTAGTATTCATTCTCTGAAAACAACAAAGATTGATGTTAGACACGCTCATAACACCAAGAAATTCGACATAAGGAAAAGCACGATAAGACCAGAAAAGGGAAGTTTTCCTACGCATCATGCAGTCTCTAATCCAGTATAGTGGTGCACTTCACTACCATGACTTAGAAACTACTCAATGTGGTTGATGTGAACTCATTATTATCGGAATTTAACCTAGTGCTCTGATACCAACTTTGTCACGATCGGAATCTAGACCCCAGACGAGACCGGCGTCGTTGACCTCTTAGAGGTCGCAGACAAGCCTACTTACGTCATTCATACTTCATCTAGGTTAACTTTAGCGGAAAATTTGAAACTTTTTATTTCTTAACATACTTGTTAAACATTCTTATCATTTCATAATTGTTCACCATCAACCATCTAACATTAAGATATAAGCAACTGAAAGAAATAGTTCAATAAGTATCAAGTGTATAATTGCCAAAATGGCACCAATACAAAGTCTGAATAAAAACAGTAAAGAAACGCTAGTGGAACATGCTCCACTAGCTCAACTCTAAAACTAAGCTAGAATATAAAACAGTAGCATCCTCGAAAGCATGAGGACCTACCAACTCCATATGAATGCTGGACGTTCAGATGACTGCAACAATGATCTTGTAGCGCTATCGTCCACCTGTGCCTGCACCTAAAATAGTATAATTGTATAGGGTTAGTACACACTTGTACTAAGTATGGGTATATGCAAGCACACACCAAGGACATGCATGAGAAAGAATAGCTCTTCCCTAACAACGTGCTTATGGGAAGTCAAGTCAGTGGACTTGCCAAATTTGGATTAGGAAAGTTAGTGAACTTTCCAAATTTGGATTAGGAAAGTCAGTGAGCTTTCCAAATTTGGATTAGGAAAGTCAATGAGCTTTCCAAATTTGGATTAGGAAAGTTATGCCATGAGAGTAACATGCATCATCATAAATATCATATTGCACACAGCACATAATATTTTCATATAGCACATATCATAGTACATAACATATAACATATAACACATAACATATGGCACATAGCTTCTTTCATATCATTCATTGATATGCCATGAAACCTTGGAATCATGGACTTGACATTAAGACTTTCCAAAATGAGGGCTCAATTCATTCATACGTACTTTATTTCATTTCGTTCATATGCCAGTGTGAACACCAGCTATACCTAGGGTGTAGTATAAGACTTTCATCGGGTTTGCTGTGCAATGATCAAGAAAGTCTAGCTCACCTCTTGATTATCCTACCCTAACACCTTTGGTATCATTCATTTCATTATGTGCTTCATTTGAGGCTAGCCTCATTCATTCATTGGGAACTTTAATTTTAACCGACATAGATCATGTGAGCATCATGAAATCCAGTGTCTCCCCCACACCGAAAAGAGGTGGAATCACCGGCCAAAGTGACCCAATAACATGCTAGCGTATATGGGAATTTAACCCCTCCAGATCCCTATATTGGCAGTATAGGTTCAAAGACCAGGAGATACAAGGAGACCCATACCCGGCAAGCCTGACAGTCTCATCTCATGAGAGTTACGTGAACCTCCGCCCTTGCCGAAAGAAGGCATCACCGCTCATAGCTAGCCTATCGGTACTCAGTATAAAGTTCCATTTCATTCAACTCATACGTCATGGAAGCTGACTTCTAGTATGAGGACATCATAGCTCATTAGATGATTTCTCATCTCATCATTAGTATTAAGTGTATTAATCTAAATACTTTCATTAGAGTGTTCATAGAGACTGATCTCCTAATTATCTTGCACTCTTATAGGTGAGTACGTTTTGGTAACATTTACTTAGGCTCATTTAAGATTGCTCTCATCATTTGCATTAGCCTCATATCATGTTGTCACCACATTCATTGTCATTAGCACATTTACTCTTCATGATTATTCACCTCATTTTACATGAATGTTCATTTCATCATATGCCAACATACTCTGCCATTGGTGTGTTTCATACTCTTACTTAACCCTTCTAGGGTTTCGTCATTTCAGTACATATACCTTAGGTTCACTTCTTTAAAACGTATGCTAGACTTATGAGTCTATACACACAAGCCATGAGGCTTCATTCATAATTCTTTAAGTGATTCATACATTCCTATGATTATGTAGTACAAGACTTATGTATCTTGCATATATGCCCAGATCTTGATTTTTGATCTAAGTAGGTGGCATTATTCTTGGATATTTTGTTCACGTATGACTTATGTATCAATACGGAAGATTGGGCAAGGAAACCCAAGTTTGAATCATTTGGATATCATTTATATTTTTCATTGACTTTATTTCTAACATTCATAACATTAGAACTCTAAATTAAATCCCAACATTAACATCGAAGGATTAATTTTCTACTTAGTTTTGCTCTTAGGTTGGCCGAAGGGTTGTGGGTTCGAACCCCCACAACCCCTTTTTAATTTTCATTACCTCATGTTTCCCATTCTCGCCTAAACCAAGAGGTTGTGGGATCAAACCCCCACAGCCTCTTGTATTTTTGTTATTAATTTCGCTTGCATAGGGAGGTTGTGCGTTCGAACCCCCATAGCCTCCTTATTTAAACTTTAATTTCGCTGAGGCTGTGAGGTGGTAGGTTCGAACCCCCACAGCCTCATAACTTTATTTTATTTAGATTAGGCGAGTGGCAGTGAGGTTGTGGGATCGAACCCCCACAGCCTCACTTTATTCTTAGTTAATTTTTCCTCTCCTTTTTAGCCTTGAGGTCGTGGGTTCGATTCCCACGCCTCGCATTTTTCTTTTTCCTTATTTTCTCCCCGTTCGCGCGTGCCTGGAGGTCGTGGGTTCGAATCCCACGCCTCCCAAATTTTTGTTTAATTAGTTTTCTCCTCCTTCTCCTCCAGTTCGCGAGTTCGAATCCCCCCAGCCCCATTTTCTTTTTCTTTGTGGCGAATTCCAGTAGCCAGGTTGGAATCCCCCCAGCCCCTTTTTCTTTTCCCTTTATTCGCGAAACCAGTAGCTAAGGGGTTTGATTCCCCTTAGCCCCTTCACGTTTTTTTTTTCTTTTTCAGCCTTCTTAATATGTGAGGTCTTGGGTTCAATTCCCTTTAACCTCACTTATTTTATTTCCCCTTTAAAAACCGAGATTTTAACCCCATTGTAGAGTGCACAAATATGGAAAATTTTAGTCATTCTTCAACTCCTTTTTAGGCGCATCTTTCATAAGTTTATTTGGCTAAAAGATTGTTATTCAATCAATCATATTTCATTGCAATAAACATCACATTGTATACACTTTTCACACATAAAATACACCAGAAATACATGTCTTACAAGACCCCAAAAAAGTGGCCAAACACACTGCCAACGTGCACGCATACACACCTCCTTTTTCGATCACAGTTTGATTGTCATCTTCGTGATTCCCCGCACATAAACATATTCACATTTAATATAAACACATCATACATGCCTAAATCTACCAGCACAACATACCCATCCTACGAATTCATTTGGGAGCTAGTGACAAGGACATGCAAAGGGGAACAACCTTAGTTTCGGAGTGAATAGTTTAAATCGTAAGGGGCCTCTTGGGAAAGGGACCAAGAGAGAAGAAACCCATACCTTTTGACGTTGTTCAAGCGTGAAGTTGCTGCCCAAAAGTTCCTCCAAACCACGCCCAATTCACCTCAACGTACACACCACTCGACGAACAACCTCTCTTTGCCTTGACGTTTTTGATTACTTTGCTTTTCTTAAAAATTTTCGTGTGTTCTTCAAGTGGGAAGAACAATTGTTGTTAAATAGTTCTTGAGTTTTTTTGTTAGGCAGAGCGTGAGAGAATGAGAGTTGAGAGACGTGAAAGAGAGTTGAGAGACGTGAAAGAGAGTTATTAGGATTAGGAGTGTAGGTTTGAATTTAGTCAAAGTAAGGTTTAATTTAACTAATAAAAATCTGATTTATTTAGCTTAGGTTAAATGACCATTGTGCCCTTACTAAAAATCAGATTTTTTTATCAACAATTAAATCCTTAATTGATGCTTCTAGTGGGGCTCGAACCCGAGTGACACCCCATTTGCAAAAATGGGTCACTTCGGGTCGCCCAAACCCGAATTGCTCTTTTAAATTAAATTAATTAATTAATTTATTAATTCCTCAGGGTAATTACAATATTACCCTTGGCCTGGAAAAGACCATTTTACCCCTGGACCCTCAAAACTTAAAATTTCTTCTTTTAAGTCCGGTAAAGACTCTTTCGATTAAATCTTCATTTTCGTGAGCCTCACATGGTTGGTTCCAACCTTTCCAAGCTCAATTAACTCCCCAAGTTAGTTGGCTTGGTCGTAGTAGGGGTTCTGAGGTCTGGTTCTACGCGTATCAATCCGTGTGGACCTTGGTCCAATCGTAAGCATTCTTGACACCTTATGTAATTATCTTATTCATTTTTAGGGTTGTTACATTATCCCGCCCTTAGGAACATTCGTCCCCGAATGACACTACCAATACACATCGTAATGCAGGTCAGATCATAACAAAATCACTATGCACAGTCAAGCAATAACAACAAAATACGAAGAGATAAGGAAACATAGACTTAAAAGTAGGAAGTCTAACCTCAAGAGCTGAATAGATGAGGGTAGCGGGATCTCATGTCGGCCTCAGCCTCCCACGTAGCACCCTCAACAAGATGATTTCTCCACAATACCTTCACTGTGGCAATCTCCTTGTTCCTCAGCCGCTTGACCTGTCTGTCTAAGATCTCAACAGGTACCTCCTCATAAGACAAGTCTTCACCAACCCCCAAACCTTCAACAGGTAGAATCGATGCTGGATCACCTAGGCACTTCTTCAACATAGATACATCAAAGACTGGATGAACAAAAGCTAGCTCCGCAGGCAATGCTAACTCATAGGTCACCTCACCCACACGCTGCAGGATCTCATATGGCCCAACATACCTCGGACTCAGAATCCCTTTTCTACCAAATCTTATCACCCCTTTCATAGGTGATATCTTCAAGTAAACCTGGTCACCAACATCAAACTCTAAGGTCCGCTTTCTGTTATCTGCATATGACTTCTGTCGACTGTAAGCAGTAGCCAACCTATCCCTAATCACTCTGACCTTTTCTAAGGGCTCATGAATGATCTCTGGACCCAAAATGGATGACTCTCCAACCTCAAACCACCCAACTGGAGATCTACACCTCCTACCATACAGTGCCTCAAACGGTGCCATCCCAATGCTGGAGTGATATCTATTATTATACGAGAACTCTACCAAAGGCAGATGGTCATCCCAGTTACCTCTGAAGTCGATCACACACGCTCTCAACATGTCCTCCAATGTCTGAATGGTGCGCTCTGCCTGCCCATCTGTCTGAGGATGAAAGGCAGTGCTAAGCTTTACCTGCGTGCCCAAGCTCTTCTGGAAAGATCTCCAGAAATGTGAATTAAACTGAGCTCCTCTATCTGAAATGATAGACAAAGAAATCCCATGCCATCTCACAATCTCATCAATGTAGAGTCTCGCATAATCCTCGGCTCTGTAAGTAGACTTCACAGGGATAAAGTGGGCAGACTTAGTCAATCTATCCACAATAACCCATATGGAGTCATGCTGCCTCCTAGTCCTCGGAAGACCAACCACGAAGTCCATATTAATGGCCTTCCACTTCTAAGTCGGAACCTCAATAATCTGAGTCAGACCGCCAGGCTTAAGATGCTCTGCCTTGACCTGCTGACAATTAGGACACTTGGCCACATACAATGTCCTTCTTCATGCCATCCCACCAATAAATCTGATTAAGATCATGATACATCTTGGTGGAACCTGGATGTATAGAATATCTAGAACCATGGGCCTCTGCAACAATCCTGGTCCGCAAATCATCCACATCTGGTACACACAGTCTGTCCTGATACCTAAGTATGCCATCACCTCTCAAAGCGAAAGACTCATTCATCTTCATCAGTACTGAGTCCTTCAGCTCCATCAACACAGGATCTAGATGCTGACCCTGCTTGACTTCAACTACCAAGGATGATTCAGAACAAGGATGAACTGAAACATTCCCACTAGTAGAGTCAACCAATCGCACACCCAGTCTGTGTACATCTTTCACTAGCTCCTTCTTCTCATCCTCAACGTGGGCTGTACTTCCCATGATCATCCTCCTCAAAGCATCAGCTACAATATTAGCGTTACCTGGATGGTAGTGCATATTCATGTCATAATCCTTCAACAGCTCCAACCATCTCCGCTGACGTAGATTCAACTCCCTCTGTGTGAACACGTACTGGAGACTCTTGTAGTCTGTGAATACATCCACATGCACTCCATACAAGTAGTGCCTCCACAGCTTCAGTGCAAACACCACAACTGCCAACACCAGGTCATGAGTGGGATAATTCTTCTCATGAAACTTGAGCTGTCTAGACGCATAGGCTATCACCTTACCAACCTGCATAAGAACACAACCCAAACCAACCCTAGATGCATCACAGTAAACAGTGTAATTCTCACCACACTTAGGCAAAGTAAGCACCGGGGCTGAAGTGAGTCTGTCCTTGAGCTCCTGGAAACTCCTCTCACAAGTCTTCGTCCACTCAAACTTGGCTTTCTTCTTAGTCAAAGCTATCAATGGGGCAGCAATGGAAGAAAAGCCCTCCATAAACCTGCAGTAGTAACCAACCAATCCCAAAAATCTACGGATGTCAGTGGGAGTAAGAGGCTTTGGCCAGTTCTTCACAGCCTCAGTCTTCCTGGGATCCACCTCCACGCCCTGATCGGACACCACATGACCCAGGAAGGTCACTGATCTCAGCCAGAATTCACATTTGCTGAATTTGGCATACAACTGATGTTGTCTAAGTACCTGCAAGGTTAGTCTCAAATGTTGTTCATGCTCTTCCTTGGTCTTAGAGTAGATGAGAATGTCATCAATGAACACTATGACGAAAGAGTCAAGGTATGCATGGAAGACCCTGTTCATAAGATCCATAAATGCAGCAGGTGCATTCGTGAGACCAAATGACATGACTATAAACTCATAGTGACCATAACGGGTACGAAAGGCTGTCTTTGGGATATCTCCATCCCTAACCCTAAGTTGATGGTACCCTGAACGAAGATCAATTTTTGAAAAGAAACTAGACCCTTGGAGCTGATCGAACAAATCATCTATTCTGTGAAGTGGATACTTATTCTTTATAGTGACTTTGTTGAGCTGCCCATAATCGATACACATTCTAAGGGTTCCATCTTTCTTTTTCACAAACAACACTGGAGTGCCCCAAGGGGATATGCTCGACTGAATGAAACCCTTGTCAGTAAGATGATCTTTTAACTGCAGCTTCAACTCTTTGATTTCAGCTGGAGCCATTCTGTAAGGAGGAATTGAAATTGGTTTAGTATCGGGTTCTAAGTCGATACCAAAATCAATCTCTCGAGGGGGAGGGACTCCAAGCAAATCATCAAGAAATACATCTAGGAACTCACTCACTACAGGCACTGAGTCTATGGAAGGAATGTCATGATCTAGAAAATTAACACTCACAAGATGACATAATAACCCCTTGGACATCATTTTATTGGCCTTTAGTTTCGAAATCAAGAGGTTAGGACGACTCGAGTTGTACCCCCCCCCCAGACTAGCTCCTCTTCATCAGGGAAACAAAATCTCACCACTCTACTACGACAGTCCAAGCAAGCATAACAACTGTGAAGCCAGTCCATGCCAAGAATAACATCAAAATCATGCATGGGCAACTCAACCAAGTCTGCACACATAGTCTTACCACTTATCACTATTGGGCAACCCTCGTATACTCTATCAGTTCTTACATTTTCTCCTAAAGGTGTACTAACCACTATAGGATCATGCAGAACTTCAGGCAATATCTCAAAAGTGAGAGCAAGCAAAGGAGTTACAAAGGAAAGCGTAGACCCTGGATCAAGTAAAGCATAAACAGAATTTGAGAATACTTGCAGCATACCTGTGACCACATCAGCGGACTTCTCCTGCTCCTCCCTGCCCTTCAGGGCATAGAATCTGTTCCTCTTAGGAGGCTCGGCTGCTGATGCACCCTGTAGATTAGGCCTAGGCTGAGCATTACCTCCAGCATGACCTCTGTTCTGTGGGCAGTCTCTATCCATGTGTCCACTCTTACATCAACCGAAACAGGCATTAGTGCCCTATCTGCACTCTACACTGTGAGCTCGTCCACACTTAGCACAATTTTTTTTAGGACGCTGCATCTCACCTCCATTGCCCTTCTTGGGCTCAGGTCTGCCTCCTATAGGTGTTGTACTCATCTGAAAGTTTGAGTTCCCAGAACTCTGTTGCCCCTTCTTGAACCTGGGCTGCTCACGGACGCCAAAATTGTTTCTGTGGCCTCCATGGCTGGGACCTGCCTAATCTTGAGGCTTAGGCCTCCTAGCATCACGAACACCCCTCTTTTTACGGCTGTCCTCTACCTACTGGACATGCACCATCAACCTGGAGAGGTCCATATTATCATGAAGCATCGTAGACCGACACTCCTCCTATAGATCTACATTGATTCCTATGAGGAATCTGCTCATCTCATCCCTGCTGTTAGACACAAGGGAAGTAGCATACCTGGA
This sequence comes from Solanum sitiens, assembly GCA_016801875.1. Classification (NCBI taxonomy): domain Eukaryota; kingdom Viridiplantae; phylum Streptophyta; class Magnoliopsida; order Solanales; family Solanaceae; genus Solanum; species Solanum sitiens. The sequence goes on along the minus strand of JABWTJ010000912.1, from coordinate 7,277 downwards.
TAATTTAACAAACTTCAGTACTCACCTCATCCTTGCTATTAGATGTTAAGGAAAGTAACATACCTTGATAGCTTAACAAACTTCAGGGAATACTCCCTAACTGTCATAGAGCCTTGTTTAAGGTTGATGAACTCCTCAACCTTGGCTTCCCTTATCTCTCTGGGGAAGAATCTCTCCAGAAATGCTGTCTTGAACAGCTCCCAAGTGACTGGAACTCCGCCCAAAGCTCGACTATCCTGCCACATCTTACACCATGTCTGTGCAACATCCTTGAGCTGATAGGAAGCCAGCTCAACCTTCTCAGTATATGTGGCCCCCATAACCACCAGAATCTTATGCACCTCATCCACAATCTCCTGGGGATCCTCTGCAGTCCTAGACCCTGTGAAAAAAGGAGGATTCATCCTCTTGAAGTCTCTCAGTCTGTCATCCATGCTACGAACTGGTGGGTTTTCCCTCTGAACATCCTGCCGGTTGACCTGGGCAGTCATAGCCTGGGCCAGCATAGTAATGGCCTGTGCCATCTGGGCCAGAGATGCCCTCACCTCAGCATCAGTCAACCCAGCTGGGTTAACTGGCATAGCCACTCCTTCAGCTAGAGACTGGGGTGGAACCTGATTGCCCCAGCAGCTGCACCTCCTCTCCTCTGACCAATAGCCCTCCTAGTATTCATTCTCTGAAAACAACAAAGATTGATGTTAGACACGCTCATTACACCAATAAATTAGACATAAGGAAAAGCACGATAAGATCAGAAAAAGGGAAGTTTTCCTACGCATCATGCAGTCTCTAATCCAGTATAGTGGTGCACTTCACTACCATGACTTAGAAACTACTGATGTACCGTGGTTTCACGGTATTTCTAATGCTTTTTCCTTAAGTTTAATGTGTGTCGAAAGCCTTTTTGTGTTGATTTTTATGTAAGTTTCTCTTTATTTGCAGAAAATCTGTCCAAGGATGAACGCGGAAGTTTTTGAGAAAGAAATGCAGAAGAGACCACCTACGGAACTTATGACGGTCCGTCGAGGCTGTGACGGTCTGTAGGTGGCATCGTAGTGAGGAGAGAAGTTGCTGAAGGAAGATGGGGAAGTCTGACCAAGTGTGGGATTAAGGAAGTCCATGACGGACCGTCATAGCCACGACGGTCCATCCTGCTTGTTCGTCGTGATGATCAGAGAAGTAGTCCGAGTACCCAAATTCCAAGAAGTTCAAGTATTTTGGAACGAAGACCCTCGACGGACCGTCGTGCTTGAAATGGTCCGTCATACCTATCCGTCGAGGGGAATGAATAAAGCAACAGAAGAATGTGTGAAGTATGGGACGACGGAGGCCATGACGGTCCGTCGTGTCCATGACAGTCCGTCATGTGGTCCGTCGATCCAGACGCGTTTGGACAGATTTTTAGTAAATAGAATCCTTCTTTGATTAGATTTTGTTTTTATTATAAATAGTTTGAAAAACCTCTTTTTTGGGGTTAGACTTTCTGGATAATTTTTAGTTCTCTTATTATTATATTAAAATCTCGATTTTGGGAATTAAGATACTTTTTCGGGAATTGATTGTTGGTGATTTTTTTGATTAATCAAGTTAAATTCTGGAAATTTATTTGTTCTCATAAAAGTAAGTGCATGAATTCTTCCATTAAGAATATGAATTGTGTAATTATGAACATGGGTAACTAAACCTCATAGCTAGGGTTGTGGGAACCATGGGTGAATAACAAGGTAAAAATCTAACTTAAATAACGATTCTAGAGTGGTATCTTGCATGCATTGATAATTCTTTCGTGTAGAAGTCTTTTTAATGGATGGCCAACGTTAGAACTCGCCTTAATGCTACTTGCCGGACCAAGGAGGTAGATAATAGGAAAAGAATTATCAACATAGATTTAGTGTAGACTATCTAATAGGCTAGTATTGGTTGGTACGAGTTAATAACTTAGTCAAATACCAAATACGATGTTTAATATGAGGTAAAGATAAGGGTTAGTATAGCAACACCCGTAGCCGGACCAAGGTGCGGAGTGAAATTCTCTAGATGCCGGACCAAGGATTTAGAGATACATAACTTATCACTTTACATGCAAGATATTAAGGTAGAATTGTTATAGTTAGATTTACCAAGTTAGGAACCTGTGGGGAACACTTAAGCCCAAGTTACTTTTATAATTTGATCAAACTCTGAAAGCTGAATCTGTTAGTTGTTCATTTTTATTTAGTTAATCATTTTTATTAATTTAGAAATAAACCCCCCCTTTTTGTCTTTTATTTTCTCGGAAAATAGTTGGCTAAATAATAGTAATAATAGAATATAGTTAAGTCTGAACTATTTTCCTTGTGGGATCGATCCCAACCTCATTAGTTGGGTTCTTTACTTGATACGACCGCTTTACTTCTTATTTGAGAAGTAAATTTGAGCGTATCAAATATTGGCGCCGCTGCCGGGGAAGGTAGCTTTTAGATTAACTTAAACTTATTACTAAAGTTTAGTCAATATTTTCCTGATTTTACTTTTTCTGTTGTTTTTGATATTTTTTCAGAAGTAACGTCCTTGTATGCCAAATACACGGAGAGGAAGAGAACCCTTGTTTCCCTACGATCACGAGTTAGAGCGTACACTATGCAATATGAATCGAAACTTGGGTATAAATGATGATGATCCAAACCAGAACATCCCAGCTTCGGTTGATGCTCATAGTCGATTATTACCTGATAATCCTGGTCAAGATGCACAAAGGGGACAAAATCCCGCTCTACGTCCTCAAGAATACTACAGAGGTTATGATAATATTGCAGATTCTGATGGGCCACTTGTCTTGCCCCCTCTACCAGAAGGTCACACCTTTGTAGTCACTAGTAGTCTAAATGCTCACTGCTAGAGGTTTGTTTTCCGGACTACCATCTGAGGACCCACATGCCCATATAGCTAAGGTGAGGGCAGTGTGTAAAAGCTGTGTAGGGAGGCCTGATTTGAATTTGGATGTAATAGGGCTAAGAGTATTTCCTCTCTTACTGACGGGAGAGGCTGCTATTTGGTTCACTGAGCTCCCTTATAACTCAATTTTCACTTGGAACCAACTAAGGGACGTTTTCTTAGCACGTTACTACCCGGTCTCCAAGAAACTAAATAAAAATGATAGAATGAACAACTTTGTGGCACTACCAGGAGAGTCAGTTAGCAGTTCTTGGGATAGGTTCACTTCATTTTTGAGAAGTGTCCCCAATCACCGCATAGATGATGAGTCACTGAAAAAATACTTCTACCGGGGACAGGATGATAATAACAAAGCGGTATTGGATACTATAGCAGGTGGTTCTTATGGGGAGTGTCCTTATGCTGAAATTGCCGAAAAATTAGAGAAAATCTAATAAAGCATGGAGTACTAGGAAGTCAGATACTGGGAGAAATACTTTTGCAGTGCAATCCACACACAACCCAGCCACAGATGAGATTCGTGAAGAGATGGCACAGATGAGAACTGAGCTTGGGTTGGTGTTAAAACATGTCACTAGGGGTGCAGAAAAGATAAATGCACTGAACTACTTGTCTAAACCACCACCACCAACTGATGAATATTATTATGAGGAAGATTCCTATGCAGTAAATGATCAGATGGGGGGTTTCCGACCGAATGCCCAAGCATCCAATCAGGAGAATTGGCGCCAAGGTCAAGGGAATCAAGGTCGGAACTATGGTAACTACAACCGTGAGGGTAATTATGTCCGTGATGGAAATTACAACCGCGACAACAACTTCAACAGGGGTAACTATGGTAAAAGAATTGATAGGAGTGGGCCCTATGTTCCTCCTCAAAATCGCGAAGTTGCTCCTAGGTATGGTGGAGGTAGTATGGCGCGAGTTGAGGATATGTTGCACAAGATGATGAGGAGGTTCGATGCTAGTGATGAGCACACGAAAGAGTTAAGGAGTGATGTAGCGGGTATTGGACAGAAAGTTGATACACATGCCATATCAATTAAGCAGTTTGAATTGCAAATGGCCCAATTATCTGCAACTGTGAACACACGGCAACCGGGCACTCTCCCTAGCAACACTGTCCAAAATCCGAAAAATGATGGACACTGTATGGTAATTACTACTCGTGGTGGTAAATAAACTATTGACCCACCTATGCCATCCACTGTGGAAAAGGTGATCAGAGATAATGATAAAGTGGTAGAGGTTAGTGATGAAGTAGAACATAACACTGAAAAAGATGCTGAAGTGCCTAAAAAGGTAACTCCCATGCCTATACCACCACCCTTTTCCTCAAAGATTAGTGAAAAAGATCGAGGATGGTAAATATCGGCGTTTTATAACAATGTTGAAGCAACTTTCTATCAATGTCCCTTTGGTAGAAGCTCTTGAACAAATGACCGGTTATGCCAAGTTTATGAAAGATTTGGTTACAAAGAAAAGATCGATCACTTTTGAGGATGATGACAGAATGCAGCATTGTAGTGCTATTGCTACAAGGTCTTTAGTGCAAAATAAAGAAGATTCGGGTGCATTCACTATTCCTTGTACAATCGGGTTATTACATTTTGCAAAAGCATTATGTGATCTGGGGGCAAGCATAAATCTCATGCCCCTCTCGATTTACAAGAAGTTGGGTTTGGGTGACCCAAATCCCACTGCGATGCGGCTACTGATGGCCGATCGAACAGTAAAAAAGCCTATAGGGATACTCCATGATGTGCTAGTAAAAGTGGAGTCGTTCATATTTCCGGCAGATTTTGTTATTATTGATTGTGAAGTCGATTTTGAGGTGCCTATTATTCTTGGGAGGCCATTCCTTGCTACGGGTAGAGCCTTAGTTAATGTGGAAAAGGGGCAGATGAAATTTCGGTTGAACAATGAAGAAGTGACTTTCAACATTTGTAGGTCCATGCGGCAGAGTGGTGAGCTCCAATCGGTATCTGCCATATCCTACAAAGTTGGTGAATCACCCGAGACACAAATAGAAGAACGTCTAGGTGTAGAAGCACTGGCGGCAGTGATAATGAATTTTGATAATGAATGCATTGAAGAATATGGGTCATTAGTCGCTGCTCTTGATCGTGGTAATGTTCGATTTAAACCGAAGAAATATGAGCTAGACATGAAGAATCGCGAGTCTCCACCCGCTAAACCATCTATAGAGGAGGCTCCAAAGCTAGAACTAAAAGCTCTCCCACCTCATCTCAGGTATGAATTTTTAGGAAACGGTGACACATTGCCGGTAATCATTGCATCAGACCTGAATGAATAACAAGTTCAGAGTTTGGTGAAAGTTCTAAAAAGGTTCAAAAGAGCTATTGGGTGGACCATTGCGGACATTATTGGGATCCCTCCTGGTATTTGTTCTCATAAAATCCAACTCATGCCCGATCATAAGCCAAGTATTGAGCACCAGAGACGCTTAAATCCACCTATGCAAGAGGTCGTGAAGAAAGAAATCATAAAATGGTTAAGATGCTGGAGTAATATATCCGATCGCCGATAGTAGTTGGGTATGCCCTGTTCAGTGTGTACCTAAGAAAGGGGGAATGACTGTGGTCCCCAATGAAAAAAATGAACTTGTTCCAATGAGGTCGGTGACTGGATGGAGGGTGTGTATGGATTACCGGAAATTAAATGCATGGACCAAAAAGGACCATTTTCCCATGCCCTTCATGGATCAGATGTTGGATAGACTCGCTGGAAAAGGGTGGTACTGTTTTCTTGATGGTTATTTAGGGTATAATCAGATTTCTATTGCACCAGAAGATCAAGAGAAGACCACTTTTACTTGTCCATATGGGACCTTTGCGTTCAAGAGAATGCCGTTTGGGTTGTGCAATGCACCCACCACATTTCAGAGATGTATGATGTCAATATTCTCCGACATGGTGGAAGATACTATTGAGGTTTTTATGGATGATTTTTCTGTGGTTGGTGAATCATTCGAGCGATGTTTGAGCCATTTATCTGAGGTTCTTAAGATATGTGAAGACTGCAATTTAGTACTCAATTGGGAAAAATGCCACTTTATGGTCAAAGAAGGTATTGTTTTGGGCCATCGTATTTCAGAAAAGGGCATAGAAGTTGATCGAGCCAAAGTCGAGGTGATAGAGAGACTTCCTCCACCTATCTCTGTAAAAGGTGTGAGAAGCTTTCTTGGGCATGCAGGTTTTTACAGGAGATTCATCAAAGATTTCTCAAAAATTGCACATCCATTGTGCAAACTGCTGGAGAAAGATTGTAAATTTTATTTTGATGAATCCTGTCTTAAAGCATTCAGCTATCTAAAAGAAAAATTGGTATCAACACCTATCATTATTTCTCCGGATTGGAGCAGTCCATTTGAGGTGATGTGTGATGCGAGTGGGGTTGCCTTTGGTGTGGTATTGGGACAAAGAAGGGACAAAATCCTTCATCCCATTTACTATGCTAGTAAAGCCCTCAATGAAGCTCAGAAGAACTATACAGTAACTGAACAAGAGCTCCTTGCAGTAGTATTTGCTTTTGAAAAATTTTGCTCCTATTTGCTAGGTACTAGAGTTATAGTGCATACTGACCATTCAGCCCTGAGATATTTGATAGCAAAGAACGATGCAAAACTGAGGTTAATTCGTTGGGTATTACTACTGCAAGAATTTGACTTTGAGGTAAGGGATAGAAAAGGGACCGAAAATCAAGTTGCTGATCACTTGTCCCATTTAGAAGATGAAGCTATGAGAGAGTTGGGGGATAAGACTGATATTGATGACACGTTCCCCGATGAGCATGTATTGGCTGCCTCACAAGACTTAATTCCATGGTTCGCAGATTTTGCGAACTACTTAGCTAGTGATATTGTTCCATCGAACTTGTCTTTTCATCAAAGGAAAAAGTTCATGTACGATGTGAAGAAGTTCTTTTGGGATGAACCATACTTATATAGGAACTGTGCTGATGGGCATATTCGGCGTTGTGTGCCAGAAGTTGAGATGTTGAGTGTTTTAGAGGCATGCCATTCCTTACCCTTTGGTGGTCATCATAGTGGTATCCGGACTGCTCATAAGATCTTACAATGTGGTTACTATTGGCCAACTATTCATCAAGATGCTCATGAGTTCACCAAAGTGTGTGATAGATGCCTAAGAGATGGCGGCATTTCAAGAAAGCAAGAGCTCCCTCTAAACCCCATCCTTGTGATTGAGTTATTTGATGTTTGGGGTATTGACTTTATGGGTCCGTTTGTGAGTTCTCATGGAATGAAGTATATATTAGTAGCAGTTGATTATGTATCTAAGTGGGTGGAAGCTATCTCCCTC